>PVKN010001295.1:0-54088 GCA_004027915.1 Capromys pilorides | reverse complement strand
CGAGATGAACACAAACTTCTCAGAGAAAGAAATTCAGCAAGTGTATAAGTACATGAAGAAATGCTCCACATCACTAGTCATCCATAAAATGCAAATTAAAACAACACTTAGACACCATCTCACTCCAGAAAGAATGGCTTTCATAAAGAAATCAACCAACAACAAATGTTGGAGAGGCTGTGGGGAAAAGGAAACCCTTCTTCACTGCTGGTGGGAATGCAGATTGATGTAACCATTATGGAAAGCAGTGTGGAGACTCCTTAAAAAACTAGAACTGGAAATCCCATTTAATCCAGCTATGCCCCTACTGGGAATTTTCCCAGAAAAACTGAAAACAGCATACCATAGTGATATCTGTGCACCTATGTTTATAGCAACCCAATTTGTAATAGCCAAATCTTGGAAACAACCAAAACACCCAGCATTTGAAGAATGGTTGAAAAAGATGTGGTATTTTTATACAATGGAATATTATCCAGATATAAAGAATGATAAACTGGAAGACTTCATATATAAATGGATAAATATTGAGCATATACTGATAAATGAAATAAACCAGACCTACATGTGTAAATATTGTATAGTCTCCCTAGTATAAGAAATCTAAACAAGAAATAAAAATGGAAAGGCATAACACAGCTGAATGGAAACAAAAATCTTATGGAGCAAACAACGAAGTGACTGGAAGCAGAAAAGAGAGGAAATATAGCAGGAGCAAAACCAAACACAGGATGAATTCGACATTGGTTCTAGAAACCTTCAAATGGTTTTTCACATTGATGGTAGCAGCATGCAATACTGGAACTATGCTTGGAATGCATGTCCTTCTGGTCTTTTAGATTTGAACTGCTTCTAATGTAAACTCAGTTACTGCTATACTCTCTCTCATGTAAATGGTTGGCTAACAAAAAAACAAAAAAGGGTATTAAGTGAGAGTAAGAGACTAGGCAAAATGCCAGATGCTTGACAGGCTACAATTTTGTACATCTTTGGATTTCTAAATGTCTGTATAAAAATGTGTAAATACTTTTATCACATTCTAAAGAGATTTATTAGAATATCAATGATTGATGGAAAATACCAATTTCAAGCTAAGTCTAAGATGTTTGATATTCAGAAAGACAGTGATGTTAAGCTCAATTACCTATGTTATAGAGTAATAGTATCACGAAACTTCTCTGCTGGAGGGTTGAGAATGTAACTTAATAGACCAAAAATTGGAGAAAACGAAGGGCTATGAGGATAGCCATCAGTTTGGCTCTATCCCTTCAAGGTCAGTTAGGACTCAGGACATAAGAGAACCTGTGCTGTAGCATCCTATAGCTTAGTGGTTTCTCAAATTTTCTGTTCAAGGAGATTATGGGACTTCAGAGGAAAGGGATAAATGAAGTATAGTGTGCCTAAGTAGAGTCACCTGGAGAGAGGACATTCTCCCAGGCTTTCACAGAGAGCAAACTGGTCAAGCAATGACCATGACTCATCCCTATGGCTGACACTGACAACAGTTCTACAAAGCACTGTACATGGTTCCAAAGTTAATCCTGAGGGGATTTGACCCTGGAAGATACAAAAGATGAATGTTTTGTTATACAGGTCTGGCCTTAACTAGCCCTCGATTACCCAGCAGAAAAACTTAATTATGAGGCATAAAACACAGAGCTAGACTAGTATGATGAGCTGTAAGAGGCTTAAACCAACAGCCTTCAACATTGCCAGTTTCACCGGTATCCCACTACAATTATGGAACGTTGGACTATGCATACAACTACTCCCTCTTAGTACAAAGAGAATACATTTTTTTCTTTATTTCCTCCCCTACTAATATGGATTAGAAAATTTATCACAGCTACACCCTGTGCTCTGTATAACTACTATGAGGACAACAATATTCAATGTGTCAATTATTACGAATGCACTACTAACTTGTTTTGAAACTATCATATTGTTGTTTCTTATTAAAAATAAAAAAAAAATAAAAAAAGAAGTTGGTGTCGGGTGTCCCTGGCCAACATACATCCCTTTTGCAGATTTTGTTCTATTAAAGTAAAGACCAGAGGCATGATGGAGTTCTCAGATGACCTCGGGGGCCATGCCCTCACGCATTTCCCTTCTACCAGTGATGGGGGACCTGCAGGTAGGATTTCCCTCCTGTGATTAGGGACTCAGGCACAAAGAAGGTGATTTTACACATGCAAACAAAAGGAATGCTAGTCCAGGTTGGCACGCTCTAATGAGGTCCGTCCTTTAAGAAAGACTGGAGAACAGAGATGGAAGCAGCCGCAGACACAACCATCAGCCATACTTTAGCCTTTTAGAAGGAAACCGCCATGTTGTGAGAGGACTCATGGCAGGGCCTCTGGGACCTCTGCTTTCCATCTCACCACAGTGAGGAATTCTATCCTGTTGTCTCTCTTGGGAGCACGCAGGAACATCTGAGCTGGAGCTGCGTGCACTGTAGCAGTGGTACCTTAGGGGCTGCATGGGAGACACTGGCAGAGGAGTAGCAAGTGGAGCCCTGATCCCTGGGAGGCTCGGATTCTGTAGTTTTAAGTCACTAAGTCTGTGGTAAGTTGTCCTGTGCCTCAGAGAAATAACCCATTTGAAGAGATGCAACAGCAAGTCACCGTGAACATGGTAACAGCCACCATACTGAACTCTGCTCTGTGCTGGGCATTTTCCCACACGTAGTCCATTTTGTCATCAGTCTATGGAGTTGGGAAAAATCCCTTGGAGGGCTCAGCAGTGGACAGGACTGTCTTCTGAGCTTTCCTTTTGCTAGGAGACAGACGGAACGAACAGGTGGAAGCTCTGGCCAATGGACTTTAAATTCCTTCTCAAAGATAGGAAGGAGATGGGCTCTAATGGAAGACGGAGCGTTCTTCAAATCCGTCGTGGCTATGAGTCAGCTGGGTGATTGAAGGTGCATCACCTGATCTTCAGAAGCTGTTACCCGGCCTGATAATGAGTGGAGATGTTCCCAGGACATTTAATTCTCCCCCAACCCCAGTCAGGAGAACGGAGGGCCACGGCAACCATTTTTTGGATAAGGTGTTAAACATTTGTGTGACGTGAGGTGGGGGTGGGTGATGAAGTGCAGACGGTAGCTCAGATCTGTGAGATTTTCCAGGACAGCCTGCTGAGGGCTCTGGAATCCTGACCAGGCTTCCCTGTCCTGTGGTTCTTCTGCATGCCCACACTGTCCAAATCACAGACTCGCCCTGCATCTCCTCTTTCTGAAAAGCCCATGGCAGCGCCACAGAAACAGTCTCTTACATCCCCTCACTTTCTTGCCTCACCACTGCCTCTTGAAGGGGTGAATCCTAATAATGAGGGGCAATTTGGAGGTGGTTGTTCTCATAGGAAGGAGGTGGGGGAGCACAGTCAGGGCCCTGAAAAGCACTGTCCACCAGCCAGGGAAGGTGTTCCTGTGCCCTGGAGGGGTAAGATCTGCTTGGGATGAGAACTGCTGGCATCCTATGTTTGCCCCCTCAGCAGGACCAAGGCCTGGGCTCCTGTTGTGCCCCCACTGGCCTCCCTCAGGAGCCAGCTGACGCCTTCTGGGACACCCAGCCTCAGTGCTGACTGAGCTGGGGGCAGCTGAGAGTGGGTGTCCAGTCTGGGCCAGAGAAGTAAAGAAAGTGCGGGTAAAGTAAGTCTTCCACCGGTGGGTGTGGGTACCAGAGAGACGCGCAGGCCAAGTCACCAGACACGGGCTTTGGGCTCTTTCCTGGTTGACCTGGTGGCTCTCACATCTGTGTCATTCTTTATCCAGAGCAAGTCTTAGGGCCCCAAGGACATCTTCCTATTTTTATTTTTGACTAACGCAGGGCTTAGATTTCCTCCCTGCAGTGCAACTTGTGGGGCAGGCAGCACGCACGAGACTGTGGGAACCCCCAAAGACACATGTTTGTCATGCAGGTATGCACTCACACACAAACTCACGTAGGCCCAGAGATACATATTCATACCCACACTCATTTGCATGTGTTTGCACATGGCCACACACAAAAGCCCTGTCAAATTCAGTGTCTGCCTACACACTGACCCGATCCACCAGTCCTCTGTGCAGGCCCTGGAAGTGCCGCCCCTCTGGAGAGTTGGCCACCCTGAACCTACTCCCCAGAACTCTTCCTGCATCTTTTGCTCTTCTTCCGTTCTGCAAGTCTCCCTCCTGTCTTGGGCTTCCCGGTCTCGTGCCCCCTCTGACGTGGACCTGTGGGTGGGCTTGCCCTCCGGCTTCCTTTTCCTCACCACTCAGGCGGCAAACTCCTTGGCTAGGACCTCTCTGTCCCTATCTAGCACAGGCTTGGCCTGCCTTTGGGGAATGTGGCCTGCTGGACTTGAACACATGACAACTTCCCTGCCGCCCTGGGCCCCTCCTAGCTGCTGCTGCTCCTCTGTTCCTTTCCCTAGCGCTCTTGCAGACAGCCTCCTGCTCATCACCAAAGGACCACCTGCTGGGAGAAACCTCCTGTGTTTGTTGCGTGTGCCACTCCCCTCTGTCTTCCTCAGCAGCCCACTCACCTCTCTGTGGTGGTGACTGCGCCATGCCAGTAGGGGGCAGCACCAGCTCTCTGTCCTTGTGGACTCAGCTGCATTGGACCGGCTGCAGTAGGAAGTGACAGAGTCCACAAAGAACTGGCCAGCTTGTCAACAGACTGAAAGGGAGCTTTGTAATTCTTGGCTTACAAAAGAAAACTCCTCATCTTCGGCCGATCCAGATCAGTAAAAAGTTTTCAAAATAAGATATAGCTTTGTTAAAACTTCTAGTAGTAACAAGGATTACATACACTAATTCTCTAGAATGAGCACCTGTATTATGTGTTATAAACCTATACTAAAGAAAGGGAAAGAGCCTTCTAGAACTCCAAGTTGGCACTTAACAGAGGCTCTCAGCTGGGTAATGGCTCCTTGTGTGATTAAGAGGATGGTCTAGCGAAGCCGGGGATTCCACAGCACTGATAATGATGTACAGAGGGCAAGATCTGCCTCCCAAGAAGAGAGGCACCCAGGCTGGCACAGGAAGGCCGCTGGAATCCACTACTGGGCAGCCCTTTAGACTGAGAGTTTTGTTCATGCTAAAGCTGTAAGCTTGGTCTGGAAGAGACGGAGATTTCTTAGGATGTGAAGTTTCAGGATTCCAATTACCCCAGGGAGGATGAGGTTGAGGAATCTGTCCATGGCTGTCAAAAGGTCCATTAGCCAAGGCTGCCTTCCACAAGATCACGGAAGATGCCAAAAATGGAAGGGCTTTCTCAGGTGGACTAAGGATTCATGGAACATGGTGGACTGGGAACATTGTCGTCCCTGGCCTCTGGATAAAGCAGAACTGAGGTATTCATGCACCCCTGGTCCTCAAGCCCGATGCCAGGGCTGGGTGTAGCTTCTATGCCCTCTTGGGATAGGTATTTTTTCCCCCACTTATGTATTTGGTACAGGGTCTCACTACACCTGTCGGCCTGGTAGTGAGCCTCCTGTTTTCGGCCTCCTCACTCCTCTGGGGCCACCAGGCCCTGACTCAGTTGCTGGCTCAGCGCCCCCTGGGGGAGGGAATGGTGTGGAAAGCAGTACTGGGGTTTGAACCCTGATTCCTGCACTTGCTAAAGCAGGTGCTTAGTCCACTGAGCTATCCCACCAGCCCTTGGGACATGTATGGATATATTCAGTGTGTAAAAAGTGGATGATGAGTGGATTGTGTTGGTCTGGATTGTTATCTGACAAATACTTGCTCCCTGCTCTGGGACATCAGAAACTCCCTCCCTCCTGGGGCGCATGCTGACTGCGATGGTTGGCTTAGGTTAACGCATGGAATATGAGGTTGGACGTATGCCGTGGTGCCAAGGGTATCTTCTTAGCACTGGCGATCGTTTTCCTGTTGGGCAGCTGGCCTTGCTCCCTGGAAGAGACCGAGCTGCTGACCACTGGGCGAAACTGAGATCGGGGAGCCCGAGCTGGGTCTGCTGGCTTCCAGCTGACCCCACGCCGCGTGGCGTCAGCGACGGGGTGTGTCGAGGAGCGAGAGCTGCCCGTGCGCCTTCCTTCAAGCAAGAGCAGCGCATACAAAGCGCTCGCAGCCACCAGGGCTTGCTGGGCTGGGCGGAAGCTGTGGGAAAAGCAGCTGAGCGACTCAGAAGATGTGCCCCAAGCAAGTGAGACGAGGCCTGGGCCGGTGCTTCCCTGGCCCTGTGTGCTCTGCTCTGAGACCCCGTGTGTGAGCTGTGCTAGGAGAACAGTGAAGAGAGACGATGATGGACTGCAGAGACAGCTCGGTGGTCTAAGTGCCTGCCTGGCAAGCTCAAGGACTCAGGTTTGATCCCCGGTACCACATACCGTGCTGGTCCCCAAACCCTGGGAGCTCCATGAGAACTGCTGAAACCAGGCATGGTGGCACAACCCTGTAATTCCAGCACGGGAGAGGCTGAGACAGGAGGATCACTATGACTTCTATCTGCCTAGTTAGAGCCTGTATCTAAATAAATAAATAAATAAATAAATAAATATAAAGAAAGAGGAGCATTACCGCATCGCCCAAATATCCCGACTGCATCGTTTCCCTTAAACAAACGTGGAGCGTGCCCTCTTCTCTTTCCCTCTCAGCACAGCGCACGTCTGTCTGCTGATGAGCCCTCCTCACATCAGGCGACGCTGACACCACAAAACCCAGGCCACAGGCTTGGCGTCCTCTCCTCGAGACCCTGGTGCGAGGCTGCCATCAGACAGGGACTGCTTGTGTTTTGAGCTATGAAGGGAGATTTGATTCACTGAAAAGAGAAAAATTCCACATACACGCAGCAAATTTATTGGGCCCAGGGAGAGTCCTTTTACAAAAATTAGAATTTTAAGTACTCCTCAGAGAACGGCCTCATTAAATCTTATGCCATTCTACATATTTAAATAAAATTAAATTTAAGTGAACGTGTTGTGTTCTTTTGCTTTGCTACTTAATCCGAGGAAAGTTGACCTCTAAAACAGTGTTAGCGATTGCCCTGAAGAGCACGAAGCTTCCATTGCTGGTCCCAGTGTGTCCGTGGCTGCCAGGGGCCTCTGACTAGGTCACTAGAGGCCCAGCGACGAACCTGCTCAGATTTATTTGAACCAAGCCTCTGCCGCTGCTTCAGCCTGGGTATATAGTTTGCCAATTTCCCATCTTCCCTGTGGGACACTGGGGCTGGAGTTGCCTGATGTCTGTTTGTGTCTCTAGGCCTCGGGGTGCTCTTGCAATGGGGTCCCCTGGGTGCTGAGCAGAACTGAGATAAGAGGTCCTTCTCTTGGGCCTCTTGATGAGTGGCATTGCGAGCTGAGCATGCGCAGACACGCTTGGGATGGGCCCAGGTACGGTGACTGGGGTGAGCACAGCAAGGAACGTCCGGGGGGTGACTGCCGTGGAAGGGCAAGCAGAGCCCTTTTGGGAGCTGGGACGTTTTCCTTGCCGTGTCAGAGTGTGGAGTTGACAACCTCACTGGTGATGCTGTGGACAGAAAGGCCACGTCGCCAGGGCTACGACCTCAGGTGGGATGCAGGCAAAACATTTGTCCCCACTCCCTGAGTGCCTTCATGCTGCCCTGCCTTTGCTCCTGCTGTGGCTTGACTCTGGGGAACAGCCCCATAGGTCCCTCTGCTAGCAGGTTGGACCCTAGGGTGGCACATCTGGGAGGTAGGAGAACCTGTAGGAAGCGTGGCTGAATGTAGAGTTCTTAGCCACCTGGGTAGTGCCCCCCAAGAAGACTGTGGCTCTGGGGGCTTCCTTTCTCCTGTGTTTTTGAGGTGAGCAGTGTGCTGTACCAAGTGCTCCACCGTGACGCACCCCGTCATCAGAGGCCCAAGCAGCGAGGGCGTGCAGTGCGGGGTGGGAGCCTCCAGGACTGTCAGCCCACATCAGCCTTCCTCTTTATAAGCTAACTCCCTCTGGTGTTCCCTCCGAGTGGCAGAAAGCTGGCTAATGCACCGCTAAGTCAGGCTGGGTCTGGGAGGGCTTCACAGTTACACCCCACCTGCTTTATCCCTTCTCTTAATCTTGAGAACTCAGATTAGGTCTTGATTAGACACTGATTACACATTATTTACTCCTTGATTTACATGCAGATGTAATCATCTGTTGTTATCCAGGATCCCTGGGGATACCAAAATCTGCAGTGCTCCAGACCACTGCACAAAATAGTAGCTTGGGGGGCTTTTGGGCTAGCTCAGTGGGTTAAGTGCCTGCATGGGTAATCCCAGTCAGGCACAGGGGATGGCGGTTCGATCCCCACACACAGCCTTAAGGCAGCCTTAGCCAGCCAAAAAACCCTTCTCTACTTTCCGGGGCGCTGGGGAGATAGTTCAGTAGAATAAGCGCTTGCCTGGCAAGTGCAAGGGCCTAAGTTCAATCTCTGGTTACACCAAATAATAAACAAACAAACAAACAAAATAATGCATTCATGGGCCACATAAATAAGCCAAGGGGTCCTGTGTTCAGAGGAGCCTTACTTGGGGATTTCCTCTTGTGCAAACTTCAGCAAGCAGGTGTCTATGAGCTACAACAGCCATGTCTCCAGGTAATGCAATCTTTATTATCATTATTAGTTTTTATTATTGGATACAGAGTTTCATTATGCAGCTCGGACTCATAGTGATCTTCCTGTGTCAGCCTCCCCAGGGCTGGGATTAAAGGCAATTGCCACCACACCTGGTTTCGGTGGTCTGCATGGCGTGCCAGTAACCACACTGGCATGGCAAGTGATACTGGAGATTGAACCCGGGTCTTTGTGCTTGCCAGGCTGGCATTTAGACCGCTGAGCTATTTCCCCAGTAGGCCATCACTGTGTCTATGTGCCATTGTTGACCAACTGCCATTACATGACCTATGTTTATATACTCTACAAAAACATTTTCTATTTGTATTAGGACACATGTTTTAAAAATGTGAAAACAGCCCTAAACTGGCAGCAGCTCAAGTGTCTAGCAACAATAGAAGTCACAAATGAATTTATGAAATGGAATCCTACATAGCATGAAAGTCAGTAAATGAAAATACACAGAAGTATAATACAGAAAAATATTCAAAATATGACCCTAAGCAGAAAGAAATCAGATGCAAAAGCATACTGTAGTTACATGCAGTTCAAGATCAGCAAATTGAACTATACTGTTTGGTGGTATACCTTGTCATTAAACCTTTCGGATAACGACAGACTGCACGTATGATAACTGTCCCATATTATTACATTTCATAGTGACAGTGTCTCATCTGAGTTCGTGTAAGTATACTTGCAAGGCCCCCAGAGTGGCGAAATTGCCTAATGATGTATTTCTTATGATTCCCCTGATTGAGTGGCACCAGTTTGTGTATAAATTATGCACATCGTCACATAGACTTTACTATAAAACCTGATACAATGTGAATGTCATATAGTCATTGTTATGCTGTATTGTTTAGGGAATTTTATGACAAGGGAAGAAGGTTGTACATATTAAAACAGAGGCAATCCTTTTTCAGAATATTTTCCTCCTATGGCTGGTTGAAGGGTAAATATGGAATTTGTGGATAACGGAAGGCTGACTGTTTTCTTCTGGCCAAGTCATAATGTACAGCTGGTAGCATCATTCCTGAATCTGTCAGTCACCTGGAGCAAGCCTGGGCTGGGAGCTAGAGTCAAAGTGATTTAGGAGGCGAGGGGGCAAAGCTGGCTGGGGAAATAAGTGGGATCTATCAATTACAAGACCTCAGGACATGGGGCCAGGGAGATAGCTCAGTAGAATAAGAGCTTGCCTGGCAAGGTTCAATCCCCATTACTGCTAAATAAACAAACAAAAAAGACCCCAGGACAGCACCAAATATTTCCCAGTGTCCTGGATGTAGAACTTCTCCCTGGGTTCCCCCATGTGCGGGCTGCGTGTAAGGACACAGACACCAGGTAGACCCCTCTGTGCTGATGCATGGTAGTCTTTTCTCTTTGATCCTTTTCTCTCTGTTTGGTCCAAGTTTGATCTGCAGAGTCAGTTTTTCCCTTATCTGGTCACCCCTCACTTTTCAAATAAACATATGGCACCTTTTGGTTTATCTCATGAAATCCTTTGTTTAAGGCAAGGAGAACTGGAATACATAGAATTAGGGAGACATTTCTAAAAAAAGAAGCTACCGACAGCCGAAGCCCAGCCCTGACTGCTGCTTGCCTGGACTTCCAGAGCCAGTGAATTTCTAACAGCTGAGGCACTGGAAAGACCCAGCAGAAGGTGGGCCGAGCTGGGGCTGCTGGCGATGAGAGGGCCCCAGGGCCAGGGCTGTGAACCACAAAGTAGTGTGGTGTGAGGGAGCACCGAAATCCCCAGCCCCGAGTGGGGCTAACTGGATCTCTCCAGTGCCCCTGTGGCTGCACTGCTATCTTCGTGGGGTCACCGAGCTCCCCAAGTGGCTGGCAGCGACTCACTCCTGCTGTTCTCCCTGCCCTGCTGGCAGGGCGGGAGGTGAGGGACCCCAGCTGAGTGCCTAGGGTGGCTGTCAGAGCCAGATTTTGAGAGCAAGGGTGGTGTCTTTGGCCTCCACAGCACCTGTTTCTGGTGGCCTGGGGGGTGACTGAAAGTAGGGAAGATGGCAGTGACTAAGGTGAGGGAAGACAATGTTTTGGATTCAGGCCCTGCAATGAGCTCAGCAGTCCGGTCCACACCAGAAAGGAGTCACTTGCTCTGCCAGGTGCTGTGCCACCAAACTGAAGTTTGGTCTTACGGTTTTCCAAAAGAACCCAAGAGAGTCACAGGGGCCAGAAGAAAGGGGCCCAGCTGTGATGGATGAGAAAATCCCCTCTGCCTTTGCCCTTACAAAGTCACTTTGAAGGGACCTCTTCTCCCGGGCTTTGCAGGTCAGCTTCTGCTTCCTCCAGCATTTTCTTGCCTATTAGTTTTGAGATGTGGTCTCCCTCTGTGGTTCAGGCTGGCCTCACAGGGATCCTCTTGACCTAGGCTCCGGATAGCTGGGATTACAGGTGCGCTCCGTGCCGTAGGCCTGGCTCATCCAGCTTTTTTTTTTCTTCCTTTCTTTTTTTAAAAAAAATTTTTAAAAGAGAGTAAAAATTAGAATTAAAGCATAAAAAAATAAAAGTGATACAGAATTTCACTTAAAAAAGTAATATGAATTTCACAGTATTTGTTGTAATACATAGTGTTGTCTTCCAACCAGTTTTTCGTATTACCAGATATAAGCATGTGAAATTGGAAGAAAGAAAAAGAGAAATAAATGTAGAAGAAATTAAGAAGAGAAAAAAGTACAACAACTGAAAAAGGAGACAAAACAAATGAAAGCAGGAACTGCTTTCCACAGGCCAGCAGAAATTCTTCCTGCGTTTTCTGCCTGGGAACTGCACCTTCTGCTCAGCCCAGGCCAGCAGAGGGCGTTCTTGTTTCGCGGATGAGACCCTGCCTGATTTCCGAGTCCCTAAGGAGGGAAGGGAAAAGAAAAAAGATAGAAGAAAGATAAAAATGGAAACAGAACTTTGTCATTAAGGAGGGGAAAAGAGGTTGAAGGGAGGAAGGGGGTGGGGGGAGGAGCCATCAAAATGTATCAGGTACAAATACAAATTCCCTGTGATGCATACGATCATTATGTCTATCTAAATTGTGCCAGTAAATTCAATAAAAAGAATACAAAATGAATGCAGGGTCATTAGATCATTTTGTACAAGTTTATTTTTTAACAGTGGGAAAACATAGCCAAGAAGAAGAAGAAGCTGACTGCTGGGTAGTGCCAGTTTAGGAAGTTGGGGGGATGGTTTGTGCCATGCTATTGCTTTAGGGTAAGAGTAGACAGCCAAGAATTGCTGGAGCTGCTGCTGTTGCTGCTGCTGCTGCTGCTGCTGCTGCTGCTGCTGCTGCTGTGTGTGTGTGTGTGTGTGTGTGTGTGTGTGTGTGTGTGTATGTGTATGCACAGTGAGATCAATGGTGGGGACAGTGGGGTTAGGAGAACAGCTATAGCTCCAGAGGTCAAGACCCTGGAGCCCAAGCTGCTTTTTTACCCTCAAAAATAAGAGCCCAGGAATGCATACATAGGATACATAGGTAGTCTGTGCTCTGAAAAAAATTGAAAATCATGGCTGTAAGTGTGAAATCTCCTGGACTTTATTTATTTTTAATGTTTTTGTTGGTACAGGTTTGGTGTGCACAATGGATACCTTCGTCATGGGAAGCTGGACGTGCACATAGCGCGTCTCAATCCCCTTGACTTTGCCTTCCCTTACGAGCCTTCATCCTTGACTGCACTTTCAAAGCTGGCAGTCAACTGAAGAATAGTTTGTGTTCATGTGTGTGAGCTGGATTTGTTTTCAGGGCATGGTGTATTCAGTGAAGATTATACTGTGTGTGTGTGTGTGTGTGTGTGTGTGTGTGTGTATGTGTGTGTGTATTAGAGAGAGAGAGAGACAGAGACAGAGGCAGAGATAGAGTTGGCCTGCTCATATCTAGGGCACTGAAGAATGGTGGCCCATCTCCCTTGTGCTTGCCCTGGTGATGAGGCCTGAAAATGGATTGTACTTGAAGGACGAACTCCACCTTTGATTCTCCTGCCATGGTCTCCACGTACACCCCAAATGTGGGAGTAGAACTTGGGAAAAGAGATGGGATTTAGGGACCAGGGCTACAGCTTCCCTAAACATGGGCAGATATTTAATAATTTGCATTACAAATAGGTCATTTGCAAGAAAATGTCCAGAACAATGAGGATGAGCTGGGGATTGGGAAGTGACTGTAATATATGAAGCTTCTTTTGAGGTTTTAAAAATGCTCTGGAATGAGAGTAGTGATGGTTCCAGAAATTTATGAATATACTAAGACAACTGATTTATATATTATAAAGGGGTGGGTTTTATGTCATTTATATCCTATCTCAATAAAAACCAACAGTGGAACACACACCCACAATTGCACCGGCCCTGGCTGAGGTCGCCCAGGGGTGGAAGCCCTCTTGAGTGCCGCTCCGCTCTACATCTTGCTTGCTTCCTGTCCCCTGGCTAGCAGAGTGCCCAGGGCTCACCTTCCCTTGCTTCCATTCTAGCTCCACTTCCCTTGCGCTCCACAGAGAGCAATGCTGTTAGTGGAAGTCTTCCAGGTGAGAAACCCGAGTTCCCGGGTTACAGGCAGTCTTGGCTTCCGAATGTTTCTGAGAGCTCAAGAAAAAGCAAGGCCTGGTGGGGCTGGGGTGTGCCGAGCAGTGGACAGCTGGCAGAATACGGGGAGAGGTGGGGGTCTGGCCATGCTATCTCTCTCCAGGGCCCTGCTTCTCACATCCAGGAGCTCTGCTCAGGCACTAGGCTGAAGCAGAACTCCTCCCTGTGGAGTGAGAGGCAAGGAGGAGGAGAGCGCTCTTAGCGCGTGAACAAGGCCGGCGAGGCCGAGGAGCAAGATGGTAGTGGGGATCTGTGAGCTGACAGCCACAGGACATCTGTCCTGCAGCCCCTCAGCTCTGCCTGAGCTGTGAGTCTAAGGTGTCGGCCTCATCATCTGCTCAGGGGCCTGTAAGTGCCTCTTTCTTAGCAGGGCTCACCTTTTTTTTTTTTTTTTTAAAGATCCTCCTTTTTTAGTTTTGTTTTTCATTTTGGGAAAATATATCCTCTAGTTATCTCTCAGAAGGAAGTTCACTAATTTTTAAAATAGAAAACTGGGTAGGGTCTGTGGAAGGCCCCAAAGAAGAAGTGGAGACTTGAGCTCGCCCTGTGGGGCAGCTGCTTGACTCAGGACTGCAGAAAAAGGACTTCAAGGTGTGTCAGTGGGAGGAACACGTGGGTTATTAGACAAAGTCAGAAAGTGAGAGGTAGTAGGGGAGGAACTTCAGTGTGAAGAGCCCGAGGGCGCAGCCGCTGAGGAAGCTGACCAGAGCGGCCTCCGCAGGAAGACTGGGACCAGCTTTCTGGATTTGTGAGGTGGGCAGGGACTGGTTTATCACGATCTCAGTTCTGGTTTTGCAAAATAGCTGGAGAAGTCCTTATTGCTTGTGACTCTTTGGTCTCCATGAGATGATTGGCCCTGCTTGGGGCATCTCAGTCTGTGGTGCCTCTGCAGAAACTCAAGGTGACTCTAGGCTTAGGACAATGACCAGCGGCGTCTGGGTGCTGGTCAGCGGGTGAATATGGAAGTCCCTGGCAAAGTCTGAAGGCAGCAGAGGACACAGATACAAGATGCAGGGCTGACTTTGTTTGGCTTCTGCTGACCAGAAGGCGTCTGTGGGCCTAAGTGAAGAATCATCCTCTTTTTAATTGGAAAAGTAGTTTTCAAGTCCCTGCCTGCTTTGGAAGAAAGTACAAATTATGTTTTTAATGAGCATCGCAGTTGTGAGGCTAGGAAGTGTGTTTGTTCTGAATCTCTCTGGTGCTCTCTGACTGGGTCAATTACAGACCTGAAAATGAGTTTGTTTCCCACACAGCACTTAGATGTATGATATAGAGTTCCAGGGTGGAAACAATTTTCTCTCAGAATTTGCTGAAGGCAATCTGTCACTGTTTTCTTCCAGTGTCATCTAAGACATTTTGATTTATGACCCTTTGGATGTGAGGTGTATATATATATATATATATATATATATATATATATATATATATATACTTTTAGCTTTTTCTCATGTATTTAGAGGCTGAAATTAAAACAAACAACAAACAAACAAGCAAACAAACTGTGTTGAAGTAGATGTTTATCTATTACAGTGTGTGTTTGAGTAGACCCTTTCTTATAGCAATTTGTGAGCTTCATCCTTGAGAAAATTTCCAGATTAAGCTCATTTATTATCTTCTATTTCCCCTTCCCTTTCTATTTTAAATCCTCTTATTCATTGAATAGCCACTAAATTTATCTTTTATTCTTATTTTCCAATATTTGACTCTACACTGTACATTCTTAGTGACTCCCTTAACTTTTGTTTTCAATACTTTCATTGGATTTTTTTCTGTCTCTGGTATCATCATTTTCATTTCCCAAGGGTCTTTTCACAGTTGTTCTCTGAATTTTCCTCTTTTATAGTTTCCTGTTCTTATTTCACAAACACAAATTTTGTTTCTCTGTTGAAGATGTTACCTGTAGCCTTTTGAAGAGTTTTCTCTACCCTGCATGATCACTGGTGTAGGATGAAGCCTGGGGACCTGCACAGGCAATTCAGGGTGCAGGGCTAGGGTGAGGCTGTCAGCCTGGAGCACAATTTACTGAGGAGTCTTTGATGACAGTGTCTGTAGGTCTCTCCCCTTGGCTGGGGCGAGTTCACTGAGAGAAATCCTTCAGCTTTTGTCTGGAGAGCTGTTTTGTAACATGAATCTTATTACTGTTGGGTTTGGTGAGGTCAGCCGGCCAGGAGAGAGGAGCCACTGAAGAGATAATCAGCTAAATGCACAGATCTCAAGAGCAAGGGGCACATCACCATTGATGGGGCCACAGGGGCCTGAGTGCTGGCTGTCAGGCAGAGGGAGTGGGCCACTGCGGCAACACGTGGCAGAGAGAGTGCGATGCAGCAGCCGTGGGGTGCAGGTGAACCCCAGCAGGACTTGCAGATCTTCTCTACTCTTGTGCCGATTTTAGATTTTGCTGTTTTGAGTCTGGAAACTCCATTGCCTCTAGCTACTAAAGTTTAATTACTGCTGTCTTTTCTCCTGTTCTCTGAGTTTATGATTTTAAAAATCCTTTAATGTACTTTTAATGAAATTTTAGGAGGGAGGAAAATTAGATAAATGTATTAAATCCTCCACCAGATACCAGAACCCTTTAAGAGTTATTTTATGAACATTCTCATATTCCTAATTCTTCTCTGGAACATTCTAGATCTGTAGAACCTAAGAAACATGAATGCCAGCACATTAAGATTTTTAACTTGTAGCAACTGAAGACCAGGAGTGGTGATGCATGCCTGTAATCCCAGTACTTGGGAGGCTGAGGCAGGAAGATTGGTCTGAGCTTGAGACCAGCCTGGGCTACAAAAGCGAGCTCAAGACTGGCCTGAACTGCATAGTGAGACCGTCTGGAAAAGACAAAAATAAATAAATAAATAAATAAATAAATAAATAAATAAATAAATAAATAAACAAACAAACTAACTAACTGATTAACTAACTAACTAACTTCTAGCAACTGAAATCGCCTAACTATAAGCTTGTGTCCTGAGTGACTCATTCCCATGGAAGATTTCCTGGCCACCCCTTTATGCTAGCCCTACCCGGCCCTTTTTGGAGTTCTGTCTGTTGTTGGGGAGCCCAAACCCAAGGTAATATCTGCCTGAAGGGATGGGGAGCTACCTCCAGATTGAAAATATTTCCCTTCAGTGTGAGAAGGAAATGGACAAGCATCCAAGGCTGAGGTGTTGACTCAGTCATTAATGAATGGGTCAAGCACACAGTGAGAAGACAGTGGGAGAGCACAGGGCAACCCGGAAGTATCGTCTTATAAGTGGCTCCTGCACATGCGTGGTCTGGAGCCAGTGCTCAAGCTCTTCAATTTCCTTAAGGTCTGATGAAGTCATTACGCTTTTAATAAGACTTGGTTGCCTCACTTGTAAATTAGGGGCAGAACGAGCAGCACTTCACAGGGCTGTCATGGCAGGGATGGGGGCAAAGACTCTCCAGCTTTCCTGCTACACGACGGCTCATCCCCTCCACACGGTTCTAGGAAGGCACAGTTGGTGGTACAGAGTCATGGCCTGATCCAGGTGGTAGCAAACGTGTGTGGAAAGGACTGGTGTGGAGCACAGTGGTAGGAGATGCCCTGAAAGGCCCATAAAGGGGTGCAGGGCAATGGGGGTTAGTGCTGGTCTCAGCCTGCTGGGCACTGGAGGCCAGCCTTTGTCTCCCCAGCTGCACTGGCCTTCAGAGAGAGACTTCACTGATGGGTGCGCAGGGCAAGCACAGCTCTCGCTATGCAGAGATAGATTTGTGTGGGGTTGAAGCCCATGTCAGCCAGGACTCAGCCAGGGCTGGCTGTCGTTGGCCCCATCCTCCCATAGCCGGGAGGCCCACTGAACCTCTGTGAGCCTGGGGTGTGTGGAAGGTTGAAGTTCTTGTGGTGTGAGGCTGGCAAACAGGGCCCTCAGGGGAAGCTTGAAGGCTGCGTGCATTCCCACTGCCTCACACTTAGTGACCTGTGTTCTGCTAAAGAAATCGGTGGCTTTTTTCACAGAAGTAAATCTGCTCCTAGCCTGGAGGGAGACAGGAGGAAATGGGAATGGCTACAGGCCCAGGCACTGCCCTATGCCACAGACTCAGGGTTATCATGTGCTAGCTGTGACAGCTCCTGCCCAAACCTTCTGAGCATGGAAAATAAACTGGTCCCTGGTGGAATTGCACCCTCCAGGGCTCACGCAAAAGGCCTCCTGTGGCCCATGCTGACCAGAAGCAAGAGTCAGCCCTGTGCATGGGTGCCCATCCTTCGGGTGCCCATCCGTATGCCTGCTTATGAGGCCAGCGTCTCAACCAGCAAAGGTGAGGGCCAGGCGCGAGGTCAGTGTGACGAGCCCAGACACTGAGCAATCTTGCCAGGAGCCCCAAGCACTTGGTGCCCTGGAAGCTGTGGGGCTCTATTCTCTGTTGGTAACAATACAATACCCCAGACTGGCTGAGCTATAATAAAACACTGGTGGGGCTCATTCTTTTGGAGTGTCAAGGTCAAGGGATTATATCTGTTGATAGTCTTCTTCCTGACAGAGTCCCAAAGTTGGGCCCGGAATCACATGGTAAGAGATAAAGAATATATATATCTATATATATATCTATATATATATGACATATACATAAAGACACAAAGAATATATATATATTCTTTGTGAAGATACAAAGATACAAAATATATAGATATCTATATATAGATATCTATATATATATAATCTTTTGTTTTCTTTCTTTGTATAAAACCACCAGGATTCAGTCACAGAAACTCTGACCTAGGTTAGATTACTTCGTCTAATCCTATCACCTCCCCTAGGCACGCTCTTTAAACACTATGATCAGATAATAATACCACCCTAATACCTCAGTGCGGGGATTAAATTCTAACACATGAAGCTTATCATATGCTCAAATCGTGTCCAAACCATAATGCTTGGTGAGAGCCTGGATTCTGGGGATCAGAGGAGTCACGGAGCGTGACAGTGCAGGGGCTGGGCCACCTGCTCCGCACTGCAGGAAGAGGAGGGCCTCGCGCCCTGCGGAGCTGGAAACGGGGCTCAGGCATTCTGCACCCTTTCAGGAGCTCTCTGCGAGGAGAGGGGAGAGGGTCGACGTGTGCGAAGACACCTGGGGGTGGGGCAGAGTGGGCGGAGGTGCGGCCCTCACCAGCAGGGCAGTGGGCTAACCCGCGGGAACCTGGCCATCCAGGTGAGCGTGCTGCCAGCAGTCGGGGGCGGAGACCCTTTCCTGGGCCCTGGCTCAGTGTGACAGGCCGTGGGTTGGGGAGGCCTGCGAGGGCTGAAGAGTCCCTCCTCAGATGGGGTCCATTCCTTTGCAAACCTGGGACTGTGCACAGGGGGAGCAGGAACTAGGGGGTTCCCAGGCAGGCTGCTACCATGCCGAAGACTGGCGGAGAGCAGGGCAAGGAACGACACAGTTCTGGTCCAAGCGAACAGCAAAGACAGGCTCAAGAATGAGCCCGGGAGGTCGTTTCCGCTCTCCACTCCCCACAGTACTATAAGCCATGGGTGAGTGGCACGAATGCCCGACACAAAATGAAGGAAGGAAAGGTTTGTTTAGCCCACAGTTACTGGAGGTTTCAGTCCACACTCAGCTGGCTCCAAGGCAGAGCAGCACATGGCAGAGGGCAGTACCAACAAGGGCAAAAGGGAGGAGGAGTAGAAAAGACGGCTGCAGAGAGCAGGTCTGTCCCCCTCATGTTGCCTTGAGGCCACCCACCACAGGCCAGGTGTGGTGCTCACACCCATAATCCCAGTAGCACTCTCACACATAATCCCAGTGGATCACTGTCTTAGTTATCTTTTTAGCTGTTGCTGGGACAAATACCTGACACTCAAAATGAAGGAAGGAAAGGTTTATTTAGTTGCTGGGGATTTCAGTCCATATTTGGCTGGCTCAAGGCTGAGTAGAACAGGGCAGAGAGCATCCAGTTCATGGTGGTGGAACAGCAACAGTCTTGACAGAGGCAATGGAACAACCAGGGAGCAGAGAGCAACAGCCAACGCCTGTCTCTCTGTCTCTCTTTATATTACATTCAGGCTTTCTGCCTGAGCCTATCCACCTTAGGCCGCACCAGTAATCTCAGCCATATTCAGACCAATAACTCCATAAGTACTAAAGCACATAATGCCAGTGGATCAAGAGTCAAGGAATCCCAGCAGTACTCAGATCCATAGTCTCATCAGTACTAAAATACATAATCCCAGTGGATCATGATTCAAGTCTCAAAACTTTAGAAGTCCCCACCCTATGATTGCATGAGGCTTTGGGGGGACAACTAGACATAAACCATAACAATCATGTATTAATCACAAACTCCAGAAGCCTACTCCATGACTACTTGAGGCTTGAGGCTTTGTGGGGGACAACTAGGCACACCATAACAATAAGGCTGACACTTTTACCAGAAATAAGCTTGTGCTGTAGGAATTTCTGTCCCATCCAAAACCAGGATTTCACTGGCTACAGTTAAGTATCTCTCTTCACTGTTTCTTTCATGGTTAATTCAACACCTGCTTATACAAAATGAACAAAGATTACAAATAATTCATTCAGCCAAAGGATTGGGATATATGATAACTGCTTCTGATCCTAAAACATAGCCTTATTATTATGGCTCCCAATTACATGTCCAGCCTCCCCAAGACATGTTCATCAACAGGTAAATGAATAAAGAAAATGTATTCATGTATAATGGAGTACTATTCTGCCATAGAAAAAGATACACTTAAGCCATTTGTAGGAAAACGGGTACACCTTTAGACTACAATGTTAAGGGATGTAAATCAGGCATGTGGTCTTAAGTACCACATGATTCATCTTCTATGACAGAAGCAAATAATTTAAGGAGAATAATAACAGTATAAATAATTTTAAAAAATGAAAATGATAGCTAATAGGACATGGAGATAGTTCTGTTGTGAACAGAAAGGGAATCTAGAGATGGCGCGAGGAGAAACGAGACAGGGAAGGGTATGAAGGAAGAATTAAAACATGTTTTGTACATGTACTAGCTCTCCACATTCAGTATAACTATTTTTTATTCAAAATATTTGCTAATAAAAAGTTTAAAGTGTTAAAAAAAAACCACTCAAGGGAGGCAAGGTGTACTGTGAGTCGCTGTTTCAGAGGTTTTAGTTCCTGGATGGCCGGTTCCTTTGGCTTTTTTTTGAGACAAGGTCTTGTTATGCAGATCAGGCCAGCCTTGTGTTCACTTTTGTAGCCCCTAGGCTGGTCTCGAACTCATAGTGATCCTCCTGTCTCAATCTTCTGAGTGCTGGGATTACAGGTATTGCCACCACACCCAGAGTTTCAGGGCCAGCAGCATGGCATGTGAGTCTGGGGTTTGAACTTATGACCTTGTGCTTGCCATGTAGGTGCTTATGCCTCTGAGCTACCTCCCAGCCCTCCTTTGCCTTCTTTTAAAAAATGTATTTATCTAGTACAGAGTCTATGGAGTCTCACTGCATAAATCGGGCCCAAAGCGATCCTCCTCCTTCGCTTTTACATTTGTGGGGAAGCAGGAAGTCCTGGTAGGAAGGCTGTGAGGAAAGAGGAAAGTCCTTCACCCCAGGGCAGGAGAGAGCAGTACGAGACCTGGAAAGGAAGGGGCTGGGCACAAGAGAGAGCCTCCTCCCTGCAACCCCCCTGCACCCCCTAAGGGTCTGCTGCCTCCCAGAGGGTCATCTGATTATGAAGCTATCTATGGATTAATCCACCCACAGAGTTAGACACATCTGACCCACCAACCTTCCAAAAAGCACGCCAACTGGCACCAGCGCCTGGCCCCTGGGGATGGTTAGGCCCAAGCCATGGCACCTGCCTGGATTCCTGGGTGGGCAACACACAGACGCCTGTGTCCGGCACCGGCTCACTGTGGCCTTTGCTGCGCTGATCCCTGCTTGGCTATCTTTTAGGGCGTCTTCCTCCCTGGCTTTGGATCTCTTTCTGTTCCTAAGTAGTGGCCTGAGGCAACCGCTGCTGTGGGGTTGTGCCTCCAAATTCAGCTGGCTTCCAGGTTGAGGCACCGGCTCTGAGGAGGGGGCACCAGCGGGGCGCTGGAGACCTGAAGTCTCGATGTAGGACCTGGGCAGGGAGCTCCAACGGAGTATCAGGGGAGAGCCTTAGCAATTGAACCCACAAAATGAACGAATACCGGATTATCAGGTGCAGCCCAAATGGGCTTCAGGCTGGACCACATCAGGTGGCCCTCAGCTAAAGTGCCACCTCACCTCTTATTGACACCTAGGAGGAGGAACTGAGGCACAGGTGGGGGGCCCTGGGGCCCTGTGTTGGAGCCAGGAAGGGAGCCCAGGCTCTGGGGTGCTTACCCACGTGTTAGACCCCAGGCCTACTTCCTTTCCACTGACCTGAACCCTAGGTATGCTGGAGCAGTGAGGGGCTTCACTAACTTCAATTTGGAGGTAGGGTCCTCGTGAGTCTCAGTTAGGCTGGGGCCAGGGTGAAGAGGCCAGGAAGGCAGCAGGGAGGTGCTGCAGAGGGACCCAGTGCAGAGGGAGACGGGAGAGCCGCACACGAGGCTCCCTGAGGCATGGCACTCCTGGGTCCTGAGCAGGAGAAATGTGCAAAAGACCAAGGAGGAAGAGCCACATTCCAGTCATAGGCAGGGCTGGGGAACAGCATCTGCCACAGCACCACAGCATGGGCACGCCTGGGCCATGGCCTGGTGGCCTTGCTGATTGCGGGGCTTGGAGCTTGTGTCTGGAGTCTCCTGCCCTTGGTCAGCCCTCGGCTGGCCTCTCGCCTCTCCTAGTCGGGGCCCACAAACAGGGACCTCTGGAGCCACCTAGACCACCGCTACCTTTGTCCCTAGTGCTGCAGTCAGGCGGGGCTGGCCCAAGCACGAGAAGTTATCATGGCGAGGATCAGGACAGGAGGAGGGTGGTGGGTCAAGGGGAGGATGAGGAGGCAGGGTAGCCCACGCAGAGTGCAGAGGTCTCTTCTCGGCCTGCGTCAGAACAGGAAGCAGAAGGCACAGACACTCAGAGATGTTTGAATGAAGGGACTGTTTACCAAGGCATGTGTGCAGGGTCACCATGGGAAGCCACCTGGCAGGCCTGGGAGCACTGGGCTCTTTTGGCCCTGGCATGAGCAGCTCTCAGGATGGGAAGCTCGGGACCAGGTGTGGGCAAGCTCTCTGGTGCTTTTGGCTCACTTCTGGGAGGCAAGAAGCTGCTTTGTTGCTGTGAAGAGAAGAGGAGAGAAGAGGAGAGAAGCGGGGGGTTCCATTCTACCCTCTATCCCTCTGACCTTCTGCTGCAAGTCCTTCACGGCCACTCTCGCCTGGGAGCCAGGCAGAAGCAGCCAGGGTGCTGACCTGTGCAGGTAGCCAGGGGGCAAAAGGAAAGAGTTGGTGAGGGACAGTGGCCACGGACAGAAGGGCCACTTCGTGTGCACATTGCTGCTTTGTGTCACCGGCCCTGGGCATGTCTGTGCTCCATGATCCCACTCTGCTCTGAAGCCAGGTCCTAGGACCTCAGCTGAGACCCCTGGGCCTCACTGACCCCAGACACCCTCCTTCCCCGTGGAGACAGCCCTGGGTTCGGGCAGGGGTCTCTTTCCCCAGTACCTCTTCTGTCTCTTTCTTTTTGCGCCAGAAGAGGTAATATCTGGGCCAGAAAACAGGGTGGAGACGAGTCAGCCAAGGGACAGGCGTGCCCCTCCCGGGACCTTTGCTGAGAAGGGCCTTGAGGGCAGAGCAGGTTTGGCAAAAACAGAGATGGGTTTGGGCCAGTTTCTGGGCGTCCGACTCTGAGACCCTAGGGGAGCATTGCTGCGTAGTGCTGAGGCTGGACATGTATGCACCCAGGAGCCCTGCAGGAGGTGGAAGGGCAAGGACAGTTCCAGGTTGGGAGAGGAGGAGGAAGGTAGAGAAAGAAGTGGCCTTGGGGAGCACAGGAGGGGCACTGGGAGGGGAGAGGCCACTGACCTGGACAGAGGACAGGGTCCAGGCAAGACAGGAAGTGCGCCCTGCAGTTGGCACACTGGGTGACCTTCACTGGAGGTTGGATATCTACGAGAGGGACAAGCAGGCCTTCAGGGGGGCAGAGACTGACACCCCCCTCTCAGGCCCAGGGTGGGCGATACTCACTGCATGGCTCATTGCAGGCTGCAGAGAAAGGGGAGAGGGTCCGAGAAAGGGGTGATGGTGAGATGCTGAGGAGTGGACAGAGCTGGGGTCAGGGTGAGGGAGTGGGACATGGGACAGTGTGGCAGGAGCCCAGACTGGATTCTGTGAAGATGGGGGGCAGGCAGCCTTAATGCCTACTCTGCTTCCTCAGCTCCTCGGCTCTGTTGCTCAGCCTCTCCACAAAGCGATCCTTGTGTATATCAAGCTCCCTCAGAAGTGATGTTCTGTCTGGTGGAGTAGGAAGGAAAGATGCTTGGTTATGTAACTTGCTTAAGGCTGGGATTTTAAGCCAATGTTTTCAAGCAGACATTCTGCAGCATACTTGGAGACAGACGACACATGTCTTCCTTTCCTGTCTCATGACCAAGGCCACCCTCTGAGAATGTTTTGGGGGTGAAGCTCAGTCAACCCCAACCTTGGAGCCCTGGGACACAGGTTTCCTTTCCCTCCCTAAATTGCCCAATGGCTTGGTCTACTTCATTGAAGAATTTGGCCATCTCCTCTTCTACAAGATCCCTATCTGAGAAAGGAATATGGGAAGGGAGAAAGCTAGACAAGGAAGGGCCAGGGCAGGTGGCAAAGCCAGCCTGGATTTCTGGCCTCCTGGTTATGCCTCACCAAGGTACCAGGGTCGGAGCAAGATGCCATTGTCTTGGAAGAGGGAGTGGAGGCTCTGAGAGAGTTCTGTGGGTGGCCCCAGGGTACCCCAGAGGATCTGGAGGTCATAGTCAAGCAGGGCGGGCAAGTCTGACCAGCAGTGGAGACAGTTCTCCGTGCTGGCCCTGAGCAGGAGGCAGATGAGCAGCAGAGGCAGCATGCTCTAGGCCTTCCCTCTGCCCTGCCCCCGCCTGCAGTTCCATGTGGAATGCTGCAGCGCTGTTCCCCTGGGAACTGCATTCTCTTGGGAGAACAAAAATAAATGCTACAGGATTAGGGGAGGGGCAGCTGTGGTAGACGTGGGCTTTGGGGTCGCACTCCAGTGAGAGCCGGGGTGTGCACTTACCTCTCTGAACACGGGGCTCCTGGTGTTCAGTAGGGAGCTTTCTCTTGAGAACCTGGGTGGTGACTGTCTGGTGTTGTGTGCTCAAGTGTCCCAGTTGTGTTTATCTGGTATGCAATAGCCCAGCAGAACTGGCATTCAAAAGGTTGTGGAGGAGTGGCACAGTATGATGATCAGGTCTGAGAGAAATGGGCAGCCACGCAGGAAACTGGGGGCAAACACGTCTTCATGGCACATGTAAGATAGCAGCTGGCTTGTGCCCCTCGTGGCAGCCTCGGCAGGGTGTAAGGACAGAAGTCACGTTATGGCAGTTATTTTATATAGCATATTCTGAAGAAAAGTGTAAGTGAAGTAGTAAAGAAAAAGGATCCCTGAGTCCTTCTGGATCCAGGAGCTACCCTGTGCTCTGTGCTGTCAGCTTTCTAGCTCCTTGGGAGAGATCACGAGCAGTGGAGATTGCTGTCAGTGTGGAGAGGAGACGCAGACCTGAGGATTCAGCTCAAAGGCAAACCTAAGCTTCGAGAAAAGGGAGGCAGCAGGAAGCAAAAGATCTAGAACTCCTCCACGATGAGGAGAAAACATTGCTTTCCTTTGAGAGATGAAGATGCCACGTAAAAGGAAAATAGATCGAGAAAGAATTATTTGGAGGTGAGAAATACGACAGCATGCATTTAAAAGCTTAAAATTCTACTTGGGAGATGAAAGTTGCAGGAATAGGTTAGACATCAGCACAAAAACACCAATGGGAAATAAGAAAAAAGATACTAAGAATAGATAATCTATGATGTTCAGTGAGTTCAAATTCCAGGAAGAAAATGGAGGAGAGGAAATTATTATGACACAACCTCAAATGACGTATGTCTGGGGTGGCATTCTATTGCATAGGGAGGGGAATGGGGAGGACAGGCAAAAAACTTTGCTAAAATGAAAAGTAGTTGCAGTTGCCAATTCAGCTGCGTGAATCAGGTAGGCTCGGAGGCTGGACAGATGCTCTGAGTCCTGCTGAGCTGTCCTTCTCCCGTGGGCCTTGGGCAGAGTCAGGATTAGGGAACAGGCCTGATTTTTATTGACTTTGTTCTTTTTCTTTTGGGCTGGCTCAGCCTACCCTGAGAGTAGAGCTGGCGTGGCATGTGGTTCTGGGAACCGAATCATGGACCTCTGTGCCTGCCTAAGCTTGCCTAAGCAGGTGCTTTAGACTGCTGAGCCATCTCTCCAGCCCCTATCTTTGCTCTTTTGCTTCACTGCTCAGGTAAGGAGAAGCGGGTGCCCTCTCCCGTGCTGCTCTGGGTAGGATTCACAGACTCAGAGCAGGCAAGGCCCCTGCCTACCCTGTCCTTGTCTCCCAGCACCTCTGAGCTTGCCCAGCCAGCCCATGTACAGGAGGAGAGTCCAGGAAACCATCAGAGATGACACAGAAGGAAATTTAGAACGGACAGCCATGAGTTTCCAGATTGAAAGCTCCTACTCAGAAGGTGTTTTCTTTCTAGGATAAGAAAGCTCTCACCAGAGCACAGAGAAGAAATAGATCATGCACAGTCCAGCTATCACACTGAAGCCAGTGTAGAATGAAGCGGTATGTTCCATTTTGAGAAAAATATTTCGGCCATACAATTCCGTAGTCACCAGCACCAGTCAGGGAAGAAGCAAGACTCGTACTAGCTGAGCAGGTGAGGTTTAAAACTGACCTCTTCTACCTTTTCTAAAGGAATTATTGAAGGATGTGTTTCAACTAAGTCCAATAAGAAAGATGAATGTGGAGAAGTTAGGAAGCTGGAGTTTAACCCTGCAAGGAGATAGGAGAACCCCTGGGGGAGCAGTCAAGGGAGACCTCAGAATGGCGAGGAGTCCGAATTATTTCTCCCTGGGTGGAGGGACTTCTGTGGGAGCAATTAGGCCAGTGCCCTCTACCTACTGGATTTCATTTCTGGCTTTCTTTGCTCTTTCTTGATGTTTTCTACTTTTTCCTATGAGATCGTGTGTAGTCTTTCCTCAAATTGGGAGTAATAGTCTCAACTCAGGTTTAAGTTTGGGGGTAGAATGACAACAGTATGTCTCATGTACTCTTGGTGAGAAACGGAAAGGGGTGCTTGATGCTAGGTCACCAAGAAGCCCTTGCACAATGCTATAGGATGGGGTCCTACTTGGTAGAATTCTATCCTGAGGTTTAGGGCTTGTGGCACCAGAGTCTTTCTTTCCCTTGATTTATGCTTTTCCTTTGGGAATTGTGCAGAAGCAGGATTTAAGTATTGTGTTGTCCCTGGTTTGGGAGTTCATTTGTGTACTGCACAGCTCAATCCCAGAAGTAAAATGCATTATAGTCCTGATGCTTCCCCATGCTCAAGTGGAGAGAAAATTATACAGGGTACAAACACCAGGGGGCAGGAAGCCAGAAGGCCACTTCAGAATTCTGCCTGCTGTGCTCCTGAACCTCTCATGTACGGACCCCGTGACAATGGGCCTGTGACAGTGTCAGCGTCCCTTCCTTTGTCGCCAACCACTGATGTGGGTTAGGAAGTTAGCTTTCTAACTCAGTTGGAGGCACAGCTAAAATGTAACCCCGGTAGTAGTGACACACAGTGTGCATCACAGGTTTGGGTCAGAGTTCTCCAGAAGAGACTCCTGCTTTAAACACCAACCATGAGCTCTGGGGTCTGCAGGCCACCTTTGCTTTTCAACAGCCTGCAAGATATGGGGGCTCCCACTCTGTCTTCAGATTTGATAGTTCAGTACAACAATTCACAGAACCTAGGCAAGCACTCTAATTATGACAACAGTTTTATCATAACAGAGACAAATCAGGACCAACCAAGTGAAGACGCATGGAGGAAATGACAAGATTGGAAAGCCCCACATGCATGTTCTCAGATGCGCTACTGTCCTGATTCACTGGCGTGTGACCAACCAGAAGGCATACATGAGCCTCAGATACAGAGTTTCCAATAGATTTCATTATAGTAGATGTTATTGATTGAATCTTTGGCCATTGATGGAGTTCGATCTCCAGGCCTCCGGGGCTTCACTGGAGCTTGGGCTGGGGTTACCTAGCTGAGAGGGTCACCCCTCTAATCACACAGTTATCTCTTTGGTGTGGCCAGCCCCCTTGCTGGGTTCTGCTGGTAATGTGAGGGTCTTGGCTACTTTCTTGTTATTAAGGCAAAACACCTGACCCTCGCAAGTTAAAGGAAGAGAGGTTGATTTCAGCTCACAGTTGGCAGAGGATTCAGCCCATAGTCAGGTAGCTTCAAGGCAGGGCAGCATGGTGGAGGAGAAGCAGTTTATGGCATGGCAGATGGGAAGCAGAGGAGAAGATAAGGAGAAGGGACGAAGACAGGCCCGTCCAGGCCGTACCCCCAGAAACCCACCTCCTCCCGCCCAGCTTTACCTTCTAACATCATACTTAGCTATATAGTTGTGTCCCAGTCACCTCTTCAAAGCCACATCTATGCGCACATGAGGCCTTGGAGGACGTGTAGATATAAACCTTAACAGTGACTGACTTAAGTATGGTCAGGCATGGTCTTGGGAGGCCACCGTGAATAGCAAAGATTTTCCTGTCACTCAGGAAATTCTGAGAATGGAGAGGTTGTCTGTCAGCAGCCAGGGACAAAACACACATATACTCTTCACTGAACAGCAGTAGCACACAAAGCCACTACTACCCATTAATGTTGTCTTAGGAATTTACCTGAATGGGGATTTGGGATAACTCTGAGGTCTCCTGGAATCTTCTTGGAGGCTGTCAAGTCCAGAGCTCAAGCTTCTGCTTCATGGAAGGTGAGCTGTGAGGATACGAGGACAATGGCCACGAGAGACTGAGGCCCAGGCAGCCCTCACACGAACATCTGTCTTTAACAAAGAGCACAATTAAACCTTCTCTCTGGGTCACAAGATCATCTTAGAGGTCACTGTCTTACACTCCCTGACCAGTTGTCGCAGAAACTTCGGTTGAAAAGACATTTGACAAATCTAGGAGGTGGGTATCTGGCTGGCCAATGCTTTTACAAGAGGTTAGATTTAGTCGTTTGATGTTTTTAAATAAAAAATTACAAAAATTTCATTATCAGATGAGCCATCATAAATGAAATATTCATTTCATTTTCTTTCTGGTTAAAACTTCTGTCTTGAAATGCTTTGTTGTATCTCCTTAGAATGATCAGTTGGGATGCCTGGGGGGATTTCTCCTGGACTTGTTGGTAGAGAACATTAAAATTTCATGAAGCCATTCATGTAATTTTAATGACCATCAAAAGAATTTTGACTGAAATTCGAAGGAATTTTAAGTGAATGGTGCTCCTGGGAAAGATGAAACCATCAAGAGTCAAGGTCAAGGCTCTACAGGGCACTGTCCTGTGGCAGAGCAGAGACACTCTGTGCATAGTTGGGCCCATGGCCAGATGTCCTAAAAGAAAAAGAGCTGCCTGCCATCTCCCTGGGGCTCTGGAGGATGAGTTAATCACTGTCATCTGAGGATGACACACAGGCTTGAGCTGGGAATGGACTGCAAAAGGACTCAGTGTGGCCGGTGGTCTCCAGGGCTGTCACGAGGATTCAAGTTGGGCCTGGCGCTCTGTCCCTGGGGCTCCCACCCTCAGGCTCCCTCTCCTTAAAGACATTTCCACGTTGTCTCTCCCTTCCTCTGATCCTGAATCTGTAAGACTACTCAGATCTGTCCACATACAGTGGTTTCCACATCCTCCGATTTCTGTCATGGCCTAAGTTTATGATTTTAGTTAGGCAATTATTTGCACATGGACCATGTCAGACTTGCTGTGGGAGTCTGAGCAAGCAGTGGTTTCCTCAGACTTTAGCAGCCTGCCTCCACATTAGGGTTGCGGTCGCAACAACGTCTCTTTGGGTCATTTCCATTTCTCGGTGTCTTGGCTCCCTTGGCTTTCCTGATGCCTGCCGGTCAGGGCTCTTCCCCTGTGAAGTCAGGAGCTCGCAGTTCCTACAGCTCATCTGTGATTTCTGCTCTCTTGGTGGATGGGACTTCAGCCACCACTCCCTGCATGCCATAATCTCAACTTCTTCCCTGCTGTGAGTGTAGCAGTTTCTGGCTCTGAGATGGGAATCCAGAGCTCTACTGGTTGCCTTTGTGGGGTTTTACACACCCAGGGAAGAGGGAAAAATGGCGCTGTCACCCAAGCACAGGCCCAAAGCAGAGTCTGTGCTGCAAGGCCAACCCAGATCAAAGGGAGAGGAACTGTCACTTCTTGGAAAAAGAGCTCCTCTTGCTATGGAGTCTGTAGGTGGAAGATAGGGCTCCATCTTCCTTGGAAAAATACCATTTTCCATACCCTGGAAAGGAGCAGGCGTGGCTATTAAGATCTGGGGACCTTGACTCTTGATGGTTTCATCTTTCTCAGGAATGAGGAATAAATGTGCATGCCATCTTTGAAGGGCTGGATCGAGGCTTGAACTGTACTCTAACATTTCTTTGTCACAGAAAGTTTGACCACATTCACCGTGTATCTCAGCTGCACTTTCCTCCTCCTTAAAAGAGAGAAAGTGAAAATACTGTCTCCCCAGTGTTTGAGCAGAGCGGTGCCAACTTCTCAGTGTAATGTAGGCCCTGTCTTCGGAGGTCCCTGAGGCAGCTGGGCCCAGTTCGTTTGTGATAATCAGACCTTAAGAAGGACGTGCTGTGCATCGGGGTTCCCACTAGCCCCTCAGACACAGCTTCAGTGAGAAGCTCAGGCCGCCACCAGCGGGCCTGAGGTCGGGCCATGGTGCTTCCTACCCACCACCAGCCGGCACCAGCTGTGTGAGCTGACTGTTGTGGGTGTGGGCACCAGGAAGCAGTCGCTTGAGCACTCACACCCGCAGGAGGAGGGGCAGCGGCCCTGGGGCTGCAGTACTGGCAATCTCTTGAACTTTGAAGGCTGGGAAGGGAGTTGCTGGGGGCTGGGCACTGGCAGAGACTTCTCTGAGGCCCAAGGAGTGGCCTCATGTCAGAGGCGCCGAAGCTCGTGGCCGCTGCACACCCTGCTGCTTGCGGAGGGCCACCTTGGGAGCTGCGGAGGTGGCGAGAGGAACGCAGCTTCTTCCACACGGGGCGGTGACGGTTTCCCTCTCAGGGAGTCCTGGGTGTGAAACGCGTGACGCGTGCTCCACCCTCGAGCAGACATGCAGGTGGGCTGTGCGGTTGTTGTCTGGTCTGATCCAAACAGAGAGCACACAGGGGTCCTTCCTCCACTTCCGGCTGGTGGCTAGGCCATGGGATGCCGCTGCCACCTGGTCGTCCCCGGTATCCCATGCCTCTTGACTGACTGACTCTTCTCAGACCTTCACCTTTCCTGCCCTTGGTCACATCCCAGGACTCAGCAGAGCCGTGGAAGGTGCTTGCTGAGGTTTCTGGCAAAGTATCAATGAAGGTGATCTGTCCTGGGCCCCTGTGCTCAGCTCTGTGCAGCCCGAGCCACTCTAAAGTCGTCCTTAGGCTCTAAAGCCCGGGCATTCACCGCCTCCAGCTGCCTGTGGGGAGAGGATCTCCTCTTGTACCACCTGCTTCTCCATGTGCACCTGCACGTGTGTGCCTGTGGGGAGCAGGAGACCCCCTCTGTGGCACGAGGACCCTCAGCAGGCAGAGCAGACGTCAGGCAGTAGTGTGAGCCATGGGTCGTGGCTGTAAACATGCACGGAGGTGACTCGTCCACTGCCCACATCTGGCTGTGTGCCCTGGGTCGTTACAGGCCAAGGAGCATGGGTCGGGACCCCTGGTGTATAGGATTTAAAGGGGCTTTGAGCTCATACAAAGCTCCCACCTAGAATATCAGCACATCCTCAAGAGACTGAAGGAGGAAATGTGTGGGTGCCATAGAGGCCCTGGCCACTGTCTTCTTTCCTCTTGTCTCTCCCTCCCCACTCTGTACCTTAGCTGGGGTGCATCTGAAACAGAAATGGAAGAGGCTTGCCAGGGGCCCACTTACACTAGTGCGCTCCTGGTCCTAGGAGCTTGGGGTGCAGAGCCCAGGGCCTGTCTGGTCAGGGAAGCTGCTCTTGATGGCTCTTTCTGCAGCAAGGGGACCCCATCACTCCAAACAGGCCCTGAGTGAGGAGCATCTGCAGCCTCATCTGACCTCCTGCCTGCCCTGACCACAGTCCTTGGAGGAGGGGCCTCTCCCTGCACCCCCAGCTCAGCCCCTTCCAGACCCTGGTGAGGGCCAGGGTGGAGTGATTACTGATCAAGCTTTACAGACATTGTAGCCCGCTGTCCTCTCAGTAGCCCTATGGGGCAAGAATTCTCTTTCCATTTCAAAGATGGAGAAACTGAGACATGGGAAGAGTAGAGTGACTTGTTCAAGCTGCCTACTTAGGGGGCATCACGCCCCCCCACCCATTCACCCTTTGGTGATGAAAATGGAGATGTAGTGGGGATTATTTGAACCAGTTCATGCAAATGTCTAAGCGTGGTGCCTACCACAGGAGGCCTGGTGTTAGTGCTAGCAGCTGCCATTGCTAAGGCTGTGCAGAGGGGTGGGGTGTGGGGATGTGGGGAGGGGTGCAGGCAATGACCTCCTCAGCAAGCAGCTTGGAGGGCAGGTGCCGGTGGTTTGTGCTGTAGCAGCAACCTCTACTATGGAATAAGGTGGAATGGAAGCTGGTGGTGCCAGGTCCTTTCACCTGACTTTGGATTCTGCCGTTGGTCAGCTGGTGGTCTTGGGCAGGTTCCTGGCCCTTGGAACCGCCCTGTCTTCTTTTGTAAGCACTCCCATCTTAGTAGAGTGAGAAAGTGAGGATCCAGAGTGCTGTTGGGGACTGAGACACCAAGCTTGGGAGGGAGCAGGTAGAACGACTTGGTTCTGTCTAGGGAAGTGCTCGGGACGACTTTCCTGGGCTTTGGTGGGCCGTTGGACTTCAGTCTCCGCTGCTGTGGGTCCAGGGCCATCAGCCTGAGAACTCATGCCAATTCCCTTGATGGACTCCAGCTTTCACTGAGGCACAAAACCCCTGTGAGTGCTGGCTGTGTGGCTCAGAGTCAGGCCCCGCAGGATTAGTAGAGCCGTTTGGCTTCTCTACGCTGAGCGTTAGCTATGCACTTTCCATGCTAGCACTGCACTCCCAAGTTCCAGCACTGAGGCCTAGTGTGGGCAGGGCTGGGCAGGGCACAGGGTGCTCTCCCTCGCTGGGGGGGTGTTGACCTGCTATGGTGTTTCTTTGACGAGCTGGGTGTTTTCCCTCCACTTTCGTGGCAGGTGCTGATTTGCCCTCAGACTGAACCTTCTGCTCCACCTTGTAATTGCAGTGGCTCAGAGGGGCAGAGTGACCGCCCACTGCAACACTCTGTGGTGACTCCAGGAAGACCAGCTCCTCTTCTGCCGTCCGCTGGTGCACCCCACACCCCTCTGGGTGCCCTCTGTCCCCAGTGTCGAAGTTTCAGTTCTGGGGCAGGAGGCTGTGATGAAGAGAAACCACATCCTCACCAAACACAGACCTTGTCAAGGAATCCTGAAAGCATCTCTACACCACAAACATGTACTCAAACATATATGCCCATACCCACATACGTGCAGATGAGGGACATATATGACATACACATGTATATATGTGAATAGACACTGTTACAATCTGGTCTGTCTGTCTGTCTCCCTCCACACACAGACATATCCTTCCCTGCCTATTACAGGGCCTGGGCATCTCCATTAGAGCACCCTTACATAGGGCTAAGGCTGAATCTTTGTTATAAGCTAATTTAAATGACTCCATTTTGTACTACTTTATAGCTGCTTGTCCTCTGGCTCACCCTGTCCTACCCTAAACCATGGAATGTGCTAAGGCTTTCACATCGCAGAGTAGTAACCACTATACGATCACGGCTGTGCTAAGCCTTTCAGAGACAGGATGTGACCCCAGGTGTCCCAGTGCTCAAACTGAGAATTGACTTAACCCCTGTCCTAGTTGACACAAGCCCTCCTACCCCAAAACAAACTCTTCCTTTTACCTTTGTTTGGTCTAAACTCTGTTCTTACCTTTATTTGACCAAAACTTTGTATCTCCCCTTTGTTGTCAGCTGACTCCACTACCTCTCTCTGTAAAACTTTGTGATTGCTATACTGTAAAACCTTGTTCTCACTATGAACCCCAACCCTGGTTGCAGATGCTCTCACTAATTGCAGGCATGCCAGGTGACAAATGTCTTTCCTGGTTACAAGAACAAAAGGCAACTCCTGGGCCCTGCAATGTTTCCTCTTTCACCCCAACCTTGGTGCCAAATGTCCTTCCTGATTATAGGATCAAAGACAACTCCTAAATTTTGCAAAGTTCTTCTCTCCAATCAAAGACAACTCCCTTTCTCCACCCCATCCCCTGTGGCTCCCCACTTTAAATTCTTTGTTCCATCTCAGGGGCTTCCCTTCATTCTCTTGACCCACAGGAGAGTGCAGGCTGCTGAGCTCAGCTAAATAAAGTGATACACCACATGCTACATCAGCTCTGCCCCCAGGGTGGGCTGAGCCAGCCAAAGTCCAGGCGTAGTAGCACATGCTTGTAAGCCCAGTGCTTTGGAGGCTGAAAACAGGAGGATTCCTATGAGTCTGAGCAGTGTAGTGAGACCCTGCAACAATCAAATACATTTTAAAAATTCACTCATCTTTCAGGAGTTTTGCATAGGAAGAATTCAGTACTCTGTATAAGGAGGGTGGTAGGGGGCTCAATGCTTACAGTCCCTCTGGGAACCGGGCTTATGGAGGTCCCATCTCCATATGAGTTTCTCTATTAGTGAGATGCGATGAAAAGGAATTCAGTAAATTGTGCACTTAACATTTTAAATAAATAGAAATCCAGTTTGAAAAGCCACCAGTCTTCTCACACATTCCAAGAGGAGAGGGTCCACTAGTATTCTAGTTAGAGGTTAGGCATGGGGCTGTTGATGAAGAGGCAGTGTAGGCTTTGAGTAAAGGGAGTCCACAGGGTTCACAGAGGACTGAATCCACCTATCTCAGGTGCTGTAGTCACGGGGAGCTGCCTTACCTTTCTGCATTATGTGCTTATCTGCAGCTGGGGCAGATAACCGTCTCTACTGCTGGATTAGCTTTGGAGACCCCTGAACAGCACTCACCCAGGGTGTTTCAGGGCTGAAGTCTGGCATGTGCTACCAGTGTTTTCTTTGCAGTTGGCCTTGAAATGCTGGGGTAATCCTTAGAGAGTTACAATCCTTCTGTACTCTTTGCTCACAGTATAGGCAGGGACAAGTTGCTTAACACCTTCCATGCTCAGTCTTCTCAGTTGAAATTTAGACAGTGATCCTTCCATTCTGTTCTGCGTAAGCATGCGACACCTCCGTCAGGTGAGCCAGGCTGGCGTGTGGTGCAGCGAAGGGGTTCAGGCTGGGCTGGCTGCAGGGCCATTCTGGGGACCTGGCTGGCCACACTCCACATCTAGACAGCAGTCAACTCAAAATTAGTTTTGGTCTCTTTTTGATGGAAGCAGTGCCTTCTCTTTCTTTTCTTAACAAAACGACAAAATGGCCGCTGGATTTCCAATCCTAAAAGCCTGCTATTGGTCTGTGGACAGCCTCTTTTCCCTCCTCAGTGTCCCCTCCCATGCAGTGCAAGAGCTGGAAATATCAAGGAGCAGGGACCATCTGTGACCCTGACTGCTCAGAGCTAAGGCGTTTTCAACAAAGAGGGATGGGAGAGAGGTCATTAATTCCAGAGTGCCTGGGAACCCAGACAGGCGCCTTCATTAGAAAGTTAAAAATTGCATTTTATTTCCATTTTGATGAGATTTTTATGAGTTAGAAGAGATGAAGTCAAATCTCATGAGTGTAATAGACCCAGAAAGATTACAGATACAGTATTGAATCCAATGAACCATAAGGAGTTTGGTAAATTAATTAAATATAAGAAAATAATAATTTTTATGCCATTGGATTAAAAATTCCCAAAATGTCTTTAAAAGACAATGGCAGCTCTCACTCAGCATAGGCAACCATGGCACCAACATCCTCCCTCTCAATGCTTGTCTTTGTTTTAGGAAGCTGTTGTGTGGCCATCTGTGATGGTGTGGGGGAAGGGCGGAGGACAGGCCCACCTCCAAAATGCTTCTAGTTGGCCCTCAAGGCTTCGATTCTGGAACCCACTCATGCTGGACTCGCAGCTGTGTCCCCTCGCGGGAATCAGGGGTATGAAGCAGAGTCACTGAGCACGAGTTGTCACTTCCGACCCTAGTTCTTGTGCTGCAGCTTCGACCACTTGTGTGGGTCTGTCAAGAGGGCACGCAGGCACCAAGTGAAGCCATGCCTGCTTTTGGGTTGGGACTGGTGCATAGCTAGGTGGCAAGGGACAGCAGAAGCCCCCGGTTTATGACAAGCTGATCGCCCGAGGCTCAGGAGAACTCATGGGCTCATGCCTCAGATGCATAGCAGCTGGGGGATTCTGGGTAGCACTCCTCCTGGGGTTTACATCCTGGGGGCTACAAGACACAATGGGCTAGCACGTGGGAAGAGATAGTAGGTAGGATGAACAAATATGGTCAGTGTTTAAGTTAAAAAAAACCCCACCTTATTACAGTAAAAGACAAATCTCTAATAAAAATGGAAAGGGGGAATAGTCTGAATATTTTCAGGGGGATAAATAGCAACATGAAATATTGCTAATACATATTATGTCTATTAATATTATGATAGACAATATGTAACAACATTTATTTATTTATTTATTATGTATTTGGTACAAGGTCTTATTACACAGCTCAGACTCACAGTGATGCTCCTGTTTTCGGCCGCCCCAGCGTTGGGATTACAGTGTGTGCCACCGTGCCCAGTCTCAGGGTCTGCGTTAGTGCATCAGGGGGTGGGACCGGCGCGGTCTGCGGTGCCACGGCGTAATGACATTTTACAAATGTAAACATTCGCCATATTTCCTGATCGCCCTGCGTAGATGCTGTTGTAGGAGGGGAGGCAGGAGCGGGGCAGGGGCCGTCCTGGCCCACGCCTGCTCATCTCGCACGTTGCGTGCACAGCCCTCCCACACTCGTTACTGAGGGCTGCGGTGGAAGCCCGCAGACCAGGTCAGCCCACGCCCCCCAGAGTCCAGCTCGGGTATGCAGTGGGTCAGAGTGGCTTTGCGATGGCTGTACAAAGCCTGCAGAGAATTATGCGGGGGGATTTGGGTGCTAACAAGCCCCGATCTATAGTTTTGGAAAAGGAAAACTAGGGTTCAGGAAGCAGACCTCATCTGACAGGAATCCCACTCTAAAAGCCCGCTTCACCACGTGAATGCGTGTCAGGCCGGGTGGCAGGAGGGGCCTGGGCCTTCATCTTCTATAGGTGAATCCTTTAGGGTGGGCGTGTCCTGCGGACACACAGCTGTAGACAACGACAGGAGCAAGCACGAGGGAGGCTCTGCACAGAGAAGCTTTAGATCTCTTACGATTTTCACACACTACAGAAGGTATTTCTTTTTTTATTTTCTCCAACCATTAGAGAATACAAAAGCCATCCTTAGCTCCCGGGCCACGTCAAAGTAAGCGATGAGTGGGGCTGGGCCGAGGGCTGGGGGCGGCAGCCTCCTGTCAGAGCGCATTCCTGCGCTCATGCTCTGGGTGGCTGTTTCCCAGGTCTCCTTAAGAGCTCTATGTCCTTTGCCTTCACCTTTATTCTCTGATGAGAACCTTGCTTTTGACCTAACAGGGAAAGGAAAAAATACTTGGAAGAGAAGGTCTACAAGCCCAGCTGTGACAGCTGGTCCTAGGTCTGTGGCAACCCAGAGCCATAGACAGTCACCTTGGTTCTCATGTCAAGTTAACCCACTGGGCTGGGCATGGCGGTGCCCAACTAGAGCCCCAGAACTCAGGAAGCTCTAACCTCACAAGTTAGAGGACAGCAAGACCCTTTCTCAAAACAAAAAAAAAAAAAAAAAAAGAGAAGAAAGAAAAATCAAGTCAGCCCACTACCTGTGGTCTAGATCTTTCTCCTCTGTCTTCGCCAGGAAGTCATGACAGCAGCTCCTACCCTTCTCCTGAACTATTTCCTCAGGCAGTCAAAAGTGTTGTCCTTTCTCCTACCTGAGAAAACCCGTCTTCCTGTCCTCACCTCCTCAGTGACCCCTGCTGTGCTCCCATGTGTTCCAGTGCAATACTGAAGGATTCTTCTGTACACACTGCCACCAGTGCATTCTCTCTCTAACAAGTCATTTTTAAGTTGAAGCAGATATTAGCAGGGGTCAGAGCAAACCTAGTTCACTGTTTTTGATAAATGCGTGTTCCCATCACCTGCTCAATCATGACATTATACTTATTATACTTGAAAGTTTCTTTTTGTAAGCCTTGTTCGTTCTTTCTTTCTTTCTTTCTTTCTTTCTTTCTTTCTTTCTTTCTTCTGAAAAGTTATTTATTTGATACAGAGTCTTGTTACACAGTTCAGACTCATAGTGATCCTCCTGTGTCAGCTTCTCTTAGTGCTGGAATTATAAGCATGCACCACCATGCCCGCCGGCACAGTGTGTGGTACTGGGGATTGAACCCTGGTGCTTACACTTGCCAGGCAGGCACTTAGACTGCCAAGTTATCTCCCCAGCCCTGTAGGCCCTTTTCAATACAAGATTTATTTTTATTTCTAATATAGGTCAGTTTTATCTATTTTTGAGCTGCTTTCAGCAATTCTTTAATGCTTCACAGTTATATTTAAAATATCGTTGTCTTCTAATCTCAAGATAGAGATGATCTAGGGATCTACATTAGTGAAATTTTCACTAGATTATGAGTATATTTTGCTCCTGTATTGAGTTGTGAACGTTTTTAAAGAAGACGTATGATGGAATGGTATTTGACAGTGGTTTGGATCGGGTTGTCCTTCTCTAGAGGTTGCCAGACATCGTGCATGTGACTCTGGCAGCACTGCCCTCCACGCCCCTAGAGCTGGGGGCCTGGGCTTCCTCCTTGGTGGGACCACTCAGTCTCATTAACTTAACTACTCGGCACACCCTGAAAACTGCCAGCATCGAAAGCCAGCTTTGGTTTGGCTTTGGAAGCTTGTTTTTTTCCTACCTCAAATGACTGCATGCTTTACATGTGTTCTAATCCTTCAACACACAAATGCCACGCGTGTGGAGCTGGTCTCTTCCCATCCCCAAGCATGTCAGCTGACCCGCCCCCTAGCAGTTGGCCTGTTCACAGCGCAGAAGTGTTCTTTGCTGGTGGCTCTGACCAAGTTTTGGTCGACTCTGATCTTTCTTCTTCACTCCTCATCAAGTCCGTCCCATGGGTCTACCACCACAGCAGATCTAGGGGCCTCTGCCACCAGCAGGCCCTGCACACCATGAACTCTCACCCTGCTTCTTATTTATTTATTTTATGCATTTGGTTGTTGTAGGGTCTCACTACACTGCTTGGACTTGTGGAGATCCTCCGGCTTTCAGCTTCCCCAGCACCAGGATTACAGGCATGTGCCACTATGCCTTGGAGCCGCCTGGTTGGCATGGTGCCAGGGATCAAACCGTGGTCACTACACTTGCCTAAGTTTTCCTAGTCAAGAGCTTTAGTTCCCTGAGCTATCTCCCTGGCCCCTCCCCTTGCTTCTTGCGTAGACTTCAACCTGTCTCTGCCTTGGCCACTGTCCCTCTGCAGTCCGCTCTTTACTCAGCAGCCAGGGTAATTTTTCCAAATGCCTATCAGACCCACTGGCTTTTATGATCAAACCGTGCAACAGCCCACCCTTTTACCCAGAGTAAAAAACCAAATTCTATAATCTCAAAGGTCCCATGTCACCTCTTTGCCCCAACTTCCACTACTTTCTTTATTTCTCACTGCAGCCATAGTGCTGCAGGATTTTTAAGTAGAGACGGGGGGCCCCACGGCCCTTTGCCCAGGAAGCAGCTTTGTTTGGGCCAACCAGGACTCAGCGATTCATATCAGAAGGCTGAGTGAGGCACATGATCTAGTGGTATGTTTGTTTTTAATTTTAAAAAGAATTAAAAAATATAATTCTTACATCTTTATAGGCATGCACTAACACTTTACAGTATGGTTGGATATATCTTACCATCCCACAGTCTGGCTGGGTGTGATGCAGGAGCTGATGCTAACGCAGTGTAAAAAGCCTCCCGCACACGTGGTTGGTGGGGTCCTGCCATAAGAGGGTACCTTTCCATGTTTCAAGCTTTCTGAAGAATGGCTCTTATTTCCCCTGTCCAATACCCTTTCTTGCACGTGTCCATATGGCCAGAACTGAGGCCAGAGAGACTGCAAGATTTATTCTCTGCATTCGTGAGTCTCAAATGAAGATACCACAGGCCAGCCTGGTGCTTGGCTGAGTCAGGATTAGTGGTGTGATCAGCTGTGACGTGGTGATCTCAGGCCTGGAGGTTCCTCTAGAGCAGGGTCTGTTGGGCTGGCCTTGGTTGGTCCTTCTCAGCTCACCAGGTGATGATGACAGTGTGGCTGGATAGTGCTTGGCCCCACACAGAGCCCCTGCTTATGTCACCACCGTGGTCCCTGCTGCAGCTCCTGGGAGGCTTGCCTCCCTTTCCGTCTCTCTTGGTTTTGCAAAGAAGAAAAGAACATCGCACTTTGTTTTGCTGGATAGAAACAGGGCACAGTCCCCTGCCTCTTTCCTCTGTCATCATTTTGTTTTAATTGCAGCGGTTGGTTATTTACCAATTACGTGCTTGGCTTGGTGGCCGGGTTGGGTGAATTAAAATTTCTTCTCTCAATTTTAATTTGTATGAGAAGCCTGAGGGGAAGGGGCATTTTTGTTTGTTTCATCACAAGCCCTGCTGTGGTGGATAGGAAGCCAGTTGGTGAATTATGCCAGGAGGGGCCTCAGGTGCTGAGAAAAGTCAGGTTCTGCAGTCAGACTGCCTCTAGTTGGAACCTATCCAGTCATGTAGAAGTTTATGGTCTTCAGCAAGTCACATGCAGGCTCTGTGTCGTAGGCTCCTCTCTGTGATGTGGGAGTGACCAGGCCTCTCTCGCAGCATTTCTGTGAGGAGAAAGGTTGGTGCAACTGCCTGACCCACAGCTCCTTTTTGGGGCTAGCATGCCACATCGTGCTGCATGGCAGGGTCCGAGGGAGCAGGCTCATTGCAGGCAGCTCCCCCTCCACTTCCCACAGCTCTAACCTTGCTGGGCCTCTCGAGCTATGCAGAGCAGAGCACCAAGAGCATCACCTGTGCCTTTGGTGTGGGGCAGGCACCTCCCACTTTCGGGAGCCCTGAGCTCATCTGGATACTGCTGGACAGGCTAAGCCTTTCTCCTGCCCTGTTAGCCTTACTCCATAATTTACTAGGAAACAGATTTTAATATGAATAAATGCATAGTGCTCTCTACACACAATGAAAACAGTCATCTTGATACCTTAATCTCCTGCAAGTCTTCATGTTCAGCTTAAACGGGGCTCTACCAGTATGCCCGAGTTGAGCAGCTCCTTCTGTCTTATAATCACTCATTTGAAGTTGACGGTATTCATCCTTTATTTATTTAGTTTTTTGGTAGCTTCTGTAGTTATTACATGTCAACGTAACTCTAAACACCATGGTGTTTAATCTTATGGACTTTTGAGTCTTATGTTAAGTGGAATGATTCTGTCGATCTTTTCTTCGGCCAGTGGTTCTTCATCTAGTACAGCATCCTTAAAATTTGTCTGATTCAATATGGCGTTCTGCTTCTTCAGTCTCCTGTTGATGGAAATCTTCATGCCACATTTCTTCTCAAGCAGCACGGTGTGTTTGTGTCTTATGGTTCCCAGCCCATATCTATGAAGGAGGTGGCTGGCTGGACCGCATGTGCACATCCAAGTCCTCAAGGGTGACAAGTGATTTCCCACAGGGTTCTTCTGATCCCCTCATCTGTCCACAAGAGAACAAGAGCACCTGTTCACCAAATTCTGTCAACTTTTGTACTGTGAACTTTCTTACTCTTTGCCAGGCTAAAGGGAAGCCCTGAGGGGACCCAGTGGCATCCTGACCCAGCTTCCACAGTCCTTTCTTCCTAGGATCATGGAGGACTGCCCTGAAGGCCAACTTGGGCTGGAGGCTCATCCTATGACTCCAAGTCCCAACTCCCCCAAGACTGCACATCTCTGTCTGTCTTCTTTGGATAACAGCTAACGATGGGTGACCGGGCAGAGGCCAGAGATATAATTTGGTTAGCCGTGTCTCTTGGAATCTGGAGATTTGGTCTCCTCACCCTGCATCCTTCCACAACTTCCTCTCAGTTGTTGAGTTATTTACTGTGAAGCCCTAGAATGGTGCAGCTGCGGGAAGGGTGAGAAATAGGGTTGGCTTGTGGCTGGTGAGTGGCAGGTCATCCACCACTCTGAGGGGAAATTGCTCTTTTAAGAAGTAGTGCTTGTTTCTGGCCCTAGTGTAAGCAAAGCAGTTGCAGCCCTGGGCTGGATCCCTGATGAGTCATTTGTTGCTGCTGGAAGTGTTGCCCTTTGCAAATTTGCCTTGCTAGGTCATCTGACGAGTGGTGAAAAGCAGTCACAAGCACTTCCTCTCTGCCTCCTAATAGAGGTGTTCTGGCCTTTCTGTCCACTTGCTGACATCTACACGAATCTGCTGAGTGTCACTGTGGGCCCTACTTTCCCTTCATGACCGCCAGTAGCTACTCAGTTATTCTTTCATTCTTTGATTCATTAACGTGGTGGTTCCCGGTTGGGCAACTTTTCCCTCCATGTATACTTGACAATGGCTGAGGACATTTTTGGTGATACAACAAGAAGCTGCTACAGTTAGCAAGTGGGCTAGCTGAGGTCAGGGATGCTGTTAAATATGCTACAAAGCAGAGGACAGTCCCCAGAACAGAGTTATACCCAGCCCGCCCGGATTGCCAGCAGTGCCAGTAAGTGCCAACACGCCTGCATTTGTTCTGCGAAGGCTCAGCTTGCAAATACCAGTGTGTCCACTACCAGTGATGGGGCCACCCCCGCCCCTCTGGATGGCTGCATCAGCTCAGTTCTTGTGACTCTTCTTTGCGGTGTCCCTTGATTACTTGGACTCCACATTTTTATTTTGATATTGCTTCTGATCAAATGAGGAATCACTTGATTTTGAACCCCCCTTCCTGGTAACCCCCTGTCCTGATCATTCATTAGGCTTGGGTCTGTTAAGGGGATGACAAAGACCCCAGGCATTGGCAGCACAGGTACCAGGGTGTTAGTGCACAGCGGTGCAGGCTGCTCCTGGGGTGGCCCCAACACGAGGTTGGCACTATGAATGCACATTCACATCAAATCACACATTATTTTTGCCCTGGCACCTCAGTTCTCAGCCTCTGGCACCATGCCATTGGCTTCCGTGTCTCCACTGTTAGACAGTGTATCACAGGACGTCTTAGTCTCCACAACAGGGATCACTGTGGCCTCAGCTTTCCTGGGACATTCTGTGTTCATTACAACCTGGCCATGTCCACCTTTTGTTTTTTTTTGGCATGGACAATGTGAGGCAAATGATATCCCAGAAGCCTAATTGCCTTTTTCTTATTTCTCTTCGGGACTAGCATTTTGTCACGTTATAGTAAAGGCTGAGCCTAAAGAAAAAATCAGAATTAAAGATCTCATCTTACTTTATGACTTTGATATCTTCTTCATTATGGTTTTCTTTGTATTAATTTAAAATTTGAAGTATTGTACTAAAATATTGTTTATCTTAATTACAGTGTGTGTTCCCTTAAATTTTACACCTGCAATGTAAAATGGCTGCCTGCCTGGCTCACCCTGGTCCCACACAGGGGTGGCCAGAATGCTTCAGGAGCAGTGGGATATTTTGCTGCTTTCCCATTGAGGCCGTTCTCTGTGGCACCCCCACAAGGGCCTGGGGGGAGTGGTTCTAGATCTCCTTCTTGCATTGCCAGTGCAGTGGGTAGGTTTCTTGTGTCAGGAATCTTGGCACATGTGGTTGTTAGCTTTAGGTGCTAGTGTGACTTGGGCCTATATGGGTGGTCAAGCACTATTTCTGGAGCTGTGGGAGGGCGTTTCTGGGAGAAATCAACAATGAACTTCACCCTGTGTGTGTGGGCACTGTCCAGCCAGGCGAGGGCCTGAGAGAAGAGAAAGGTGAAAGGAGGACAGATTTGCCTCTTCTCTTCTGGAACTGCAACATAGCTCTTGTCTGGGGCTTGGATGCCAGAACTCCAGCTCATTGGGCATTAGACCTCTCACTTGCACAGGGAGGCCACAGGTGCTTGGGCCTATGGCACTAGACTAAGTCATGCCATTGGCTTCCCTGGTTCTTCAGCTTGCAGCTGGCACATGATGAGTCTTCTTGGTAGCCTAAGCACATGACCAATTCCCACTGTGCATCTCTTCATCTACCTATTGATCAATTGATCTAGTACTTAGCTATCCATATCTGTTACCAATTTGTATGCCCTATTTGCTGTCTCTTTGGAGAACCTTGAGTAATACACCATAGAACAAGACAACATGCTGCTGGGATAGTTGATGTATAATGTGGTCATCGAGCTTCCTGTTTAGAATGGGCCAGTTCATTTAATTAAGCCTGGCTTTGTTTATCAGTGCCTCATGACTGCTGCTTCCATGGACCTCTGGTTTAAGTAGAGATCTCGCTCCTTCTTTCTATGGGGGTGCAGGGTGCTTTCAGGCACTGACACTCAGCAGCCAAGAGGCCCCTCCAATCTTGATGGCTGTTTTTCAAAACTTCAAACATATCTTAAATACTTGATATCATAGATAAGTTGAAATGACCACCCTATTGAGGGCTGGTGCAAATGCTAAACTCTAGGAATGCTGCTCCTTGTCCTGTGGGTATGCAGGTAAATGCTTGCTGGAGAACCAGAGTCAGGGCTGGTTTGCTCTCTAGTGAGACATTTTGTTGAAGAATTTGGATTTTGAAGTGTATCTGAAATGAAGCTCCAGTCCTTATGTGTGACTCAGGTCTGCTCCATGTCACATCCAAGCATTTTCCCATGTGCAAACAGCAGTGATCACAGAAAAGGTCATTTTTCCCCCAACCTTTCTCAGGTTTAGATAATTAATAATTCACTTACTGTCTCTATTGATTTTCCTATTCTAGATTTATTATTAAGTGGAAATACACAGAATGTGGCATTGTGATTAGCTTCTTTGACTGAGAATATTTTTAAAACTCACCTATTGAGTAATATTGCTTCCTTTTTGTTAAATTATTTGCCACTGCGAATATATCTCATTTACCATTTATTCATTGGTGATTTTCAACTTATCTATGATATCAAGTATTTAAGATATGTTTGAAGCTTTAAAAAACAGCCATCAATTATTTTTCTTCTTGATCGGACAAAATACCTGACTGACATCCAAAGTTAAAGGAGGAAAGATACATGTTAGCTCACAGAGAGCTAACATAGAGAGGTTCCGGCTCATAGTTGGTTGTCTTCAAGGTAGAGCAACATGGCAAAAGGACATTATAGAGAAGAAACAGTTCATGGCAGGTAGAAGGCAGCAAGCAGCCAACCAAGCAGCAGTCCTCTTTTTGAGCCTCATAGTCTATGCAGGCCACCTGCCCTTAGTGCAGGTAGCACTCACACGGAGGGTGTAGCCCCTAATCCTAGCATTGCACCATGAACCAATAGCATTGTACCATAAACCAATAGCATCACACCATGAATTAATAGTATCTCACCATGAACCAATAGCATCACACTATAGACCAATAGCATTGCACCATGAAGCAATAGCACCATACCATGGACTAATAACATCACACAATAAATCAATCCCAGCACTGCATCCTTGATTCCAGTGGCACACACTCTCGATCCAGCCACCTCCCAAAAGCCTTACCTGTGACCACATGAGCTATGAGGCATTGCGGGGAGCATCTAGAATCGAACCATAGCGGTGACATTTGAGTTGTTTCTAATTTTTTGCCATTGTGAAAAATGCCTCTATGAATATTCTTATAAGGTTTCAATGTGGCATATGTTCTCATTCCTCTTTAGCGTATAACCAGACAGGAAATGCTGGATCATGTAAAAACTCTTAACTGCTTGAGGCATTTTCACCCTGTTTTCTGAAGGAAGACCATTATCACCAATGCATGCACACTGTGGCTTCTCCTGATTGTCACTGACTCTTCTTAGGTCATTTTGATGATAGCCATCCTGCTGGGCATGAAGCGATAGCTCGCTGTGGTTTTTTTATTTGAATTTTCTTAACAGTTGATGACAGTATATCAGTGGCAATTAAAGAACAAAGAATAAAAGCTTACTTTGGCCAGTCATTCTAGAGATCTTAGTAAAAAACCAGGTGGCTTCGCTTCCTTGGCTCAGATGAAAAAAAGCTCATTATGGGATGAGTGTGTGGTAGAACAAGCTGCTCACTTCATGAGTGAGAAAGCAAGAGAAGGGAAGAAGAGAAACAGTGTCCCCAAACCCCTTCAGGGGCACACCCTGTGACCTGCAAGCTCCCAGGAGGCTCCACGTCCCACAGGTGTACAGCACCTACAACCAGCACACTGAGGACTAAGCCTGTGATATGAAGAATTAAGGGGCACAGTCAACATCCAGAAGAACATGCTTTTGTGTGTTTATTGGCCATTTGTGTATCTTTCTTGAATGTCCATTCAAACCCTTTGTCTTTAAATTGAATTATTTGTCTTTTTCTATTCTAAGAATTCTTTACATATCATGGATACTAGCCCCACATTAGATATTTGATTTACAAATCTTCTTGTACTCCTTTAATGGTATCATTTGTAGCAAAAATTTTAGATTTTAATATAGTTATATTTAACTTTTTGTATGTCGTACATTTCTGTCATATTTGAGAGTTTACCGTCTATCCCAAGATCATGAAGTTTTATACCAATGTTTTCTTCTAAGAATTTCATAGTCTCACCTTCAGTATTAAGACTTCTGATACATTTTTATTTAATCTGTATATATGATGAGATGAAGCAGTCGAAGTTCATATTTCTGCACATGGAAATCCTACCTGCTTAACAGCACTTGTTAAGAAACTACACTTTGCTAATTAAACTGTTTTTGCTACCCTTTGTAAAGCCAACTCACTGTAAATGTGAGGCTTTTTCTGTAGATCCTCAATTCTGTTCTCCTGACCAATATGTTTATCTTTATGCCATGATCATACTGTCTTGCTTGTTGTAGATTTATAGTAGTTTTGAGAGTCAAACGTGCTTACTTCAACACAGTTTTTTAAAAGGTTGATTTGTCTAGTGTAGTTTCTCTGCATTTTCCTAAGAGTATTGTTATAGACTGAATTGCATCCCCGCCAATTCACATATCGAAACCTCATGCTGGGGAACATGACTTACTTGAGTTCAGGAGTTTTAGGTGATGAAGTCTAAATGATATCAATAAGGCAGATATTATGGGTGGGAGAGGAAAGGGCAGCAGAGATATGACTGTATAGTCTCACAGTGAAGCGCTTGTGTGAGGACACAGTGGGAGTCAGCAAGCCAGGAAGAAAGCCTGCTCACCTCTCCCTGTAGATTAAACTATCTAATGACCTTAGATTTTTTTTTTTCTCATTTGGCGTTGCTTTCACCCACCTTCTTGGTGCTATTATTGTCTGAATACTGCATTTTTATATTTTAGCAGTCTCACACTGTCAATGTATGTGCAGCATTTTATATACTTATAATTAGTCAAGGGAAAAAGGAGAAAAATAGGACATACGCTGCCTTTTATAAAAAATGTACTTTACTCAGTGATTCTTTTTCGTATGCTAATTAGAGTGGCTTCCTGATTTTATTTGCTTTCAGCTCAAAAAATTCCTTGAGTATTTTTCATAAAGTGTACTTGTGAGCAACACATTCCAAAAGATTTGATCTGGAAATATTTCTTCTTCATATTCTATAGAAAAATTTTGTGGATTTACAGTTTTTAGCTAATAAATTTCTATACTGAGCACTTTATGTTGTCCCGTCTCTCTGGCCTTTGCTGTTTCTGCTGGGAAGTCACTTGCTAGCCTTATAGAGATTCCCCTGTATGTAATGAGCCAGGCCTTCTGCTTTTAAAGCCTAATCTTTGCCTCTTGGCCTTTGACTGCTTTTATGTTTGGATGTGACGTTCACTGCAGGTAACTTAGATCGAATTCATTGATTTTTTCCACAAAATAAAGCACTCTTGTATATTAATTGCCAAAACAATGTTATAAAAACTCACATATATTTGTATAGAAACAGTTTTCTCAGTGCAATATTCCCTATATTCTGTTTCCATGCAATGCTTTTCTTTCTTAGAATATGTTTATGGTAGATAAAGTTTACATTCCTTTGATAGACGGGGTGAAGACTAAAGGCACAAAATGGAAAGTTCTCCTGGTCAAGGTGAATGTCCATTATTCAGCTCTAAGAAAGCAAAGACTGAATCCAGAGGAGGATTTCAACTCTTCAAGCATAAATTTTCCAGGCTTCGAGGCATCCAGTTTGTACAGGACTCTGCCAGAAGGACATGGGCACCCAGCATCATGTGTGGGTAGATGGCATGTGGCTCCAGACCTTGGCTGGGTCCTCACTTCTTGCCCAACCTGTCCTGGATGGGTACACCACGGGAGTACAAGACACATAGCCCTCCTGCTGCAGGCTCAGGAGTGCCCTGGGCTGCTGGTGTCCACACACACAAAGGCATCCAACTCCTCAATGATAAGGGTCTATCAGAATCCACAAGATCCCCAAAGGTGTCTGAACATAAGAGAATCTGGAGATAGGCCTGGCAGGAAGGGACCTGACAAGAGGTTGGGAGAAAAGAGGTCTCAAGGCTGAGCTGGGGCTTGGGGCTCCGTTGGGTCTAGGACTGCCGCACCCTGGGAGGCCCATTGGCTACAGCATTTCAGCTGTCCCCAGGCCTGGTCAGGACTGGAGAAGCTGGAGAAGCTGGATAAGCTGGATGCCTCTGCTGGGAAGACACTGAAAGGGTCTTGGGTGGGGACCTGAAAACCTTCAGACCCCTGAAGCACTGTAGCCGCACCCACAGGGACTGGCCCTGATCCGAAGAGGTAGCTGAGCCAGAGAAGGGGCTGGCGCCAGGGCCAGGTACTTGGCTAGAGGTGGGCTCCCCACCAGGCTGTGCTCCCTGCTGGTCCCGTCTCATCGTTGGTCCCCGGTTCTTGAACCACACCTTCACATTTTCCTCAGGCACATCGATATTTCGTGCCACCTCTGCCCTTCCTCCCGGGTTGGGTACTGCGCCTTGGCAAACAGCTTCTCCAGCTGTCTCTGCTACCCCGGGGTGAACACCGTGCACTCCTTCTGCAGCTTTTTGGGCTCTGGTTCTTGACACACATCTGCAGATGGAGCCCTGTTTGCGAGCCGCTCTGCCTTCAGCGGCTTCTTGAGCGCCTGGAAGAACTCGGGTAGCTGCATTCCGGCTCCTGCTCTGCTCCTGTCCCTGAATTCATCGATGTTTTAAGGAAGATTTTTTTATTCTTGAAATTTGTGAAGTCTTCAGGATTTCTTAAATTTTTTCTACTCTTTTTCTCTAACTGCTTCTGGTACTTCCACTATTTGCGTGTGGATACGCTTTGTGATGCACATGCTTTCTTGAGACTGTTTGCTTTTTCTTCTTATTACTCTTTTCTCTTTTTGAGTTCTTAATCTGTATTCATTTATCTTCAGGTTTACTATTAAATCTTTATTTTGATGGCTAAAAGTGAACTTTAAACTCTGTGTAAATTTTTCTTTTTTGTTATTGCAATTTTTTTACTCTAGTAAATTCATTTGATTCTATTTGAAAAATAATTTATCTTTGTTGATATATTTGATGAAATATTATATACAATTATATACATACCTTGAAATTCTGTATTTACTGGAACATATTTAAAACAGATGTTTTGAAAATTTGGTCACTGAAGTCCAACATCTGGCTCCCTTCAAAATTAATTTCCATTGTGTTTTCTCCTATGTATAGATCACAATCTGATTTCTCTAATGATTCATTTTTAACTGTTATTGAAAAGTGGACATTTTAGGCAATATGTTGCAATGGCTGTGTATAATATTGCTTGCCTCCAGTTAGCAGTTTATGTTATCATTCTTTTGTGGTCATTTACTTACTTGTTAACTTGAATAAATTGACTGAAGCTCTTTCATCTAATGTGGATAGTGTCTGATTTCCCTCGTCAGATTTTTCCCCTTGTTTGTATTTTCTTTTTAACCTAGTTTTATGGGGATTGATCTCAGGTCAGCATATAACTTACTTGTTCATAAAGCTTAGCCAGTTTTACCTTGTTACTCTATGCATGTGTGTGTGTGAGTGTGTGTGTGCTTCCAGGTAGTTCTTTTCATTTGAGGAGTCTGCATTTGTTTACACAGGGATTAGTAGCATGAGTTTTCCACTACTCCTTCAACACCTCACTTTGGGAACACACATGGCTTTGCACACTTAGGAATCACTGGATGCTAGTCTTAAGCTTGCAGTTTTTTTTTTTTTTTTTTTTTTTTTTTTTCCTGCAAGTATCCGTTCAGTGTTTGTGCTTATGCCCCATAGGGCCAGTGAGTCTCTACCCTTTGTTGATTGACTTTTGTCTGGTCTTGGGTGTTTTAAGTTTTTTCTACTCTCTGCTCTGATTGCTCCTGGGTGACTCAGCCTAATGCTCGTGCATAACCTTCTGAGCCCGGGGTAGACTGCCACCAGCCTCCAGAACTTTCGCTGGCTTTCTTTGTTTAGCTTCTTGCTCTGCCATCTTTCTTTTTGCTACTTATATTACTGAGCTACGAGCACTTTCTTAGATGCCCACCACTGAATTCTCCCTTGTTTTTCTTTTAGTAATGGCCTTGGGCATAAAATCCTCTGCATCTTGCTCCAAATAACACCACTTCCCTAAGCAGTGTTGCGACACCCTTTCTCCTGTTGGCCTACTTTTCTGGCTTCCTTGGACGAAACTCTGAGTTTTGAGGAACAGGAAGATGGCTCTGTCTTCTCTGAGTGACAGTCCTGCTTCATAAGCAGAGATTGGCTATACGGTGGCTCCAAATCTTGTTGGACTGACCCTGCTGATGTAGAAATCTGCCTGTGAGTGAGCTAGGCTGGAGACCTGTGGTCTTCATGAATAGGACCTGGGAGGAGGCAGAGAGTGTCAAATGGGGCGGCTTATGAGGCACCATGATCACCCAGGGCCAGAAGGATTGGGTCGTGGGCTATGGGCAAGAGCCTCTTTGGGGTTTTCATAGGAAGAAATGAGTGTGGCAGGTAAAGCCAGCATAGCGATGGCTACTTTAAATAATTCCATGGACTCTAGGACAGAATCTTTCTCTCTGATGCATGATACCTGATCTAGGGGTACTAGGGCAGGGAAATCTCGGTCCTGAGCAGAGTGGGTCTGAGAACTCAGAAAGCAAGTGGGGTGAGTGGGCCCTGGGTTAGTTTGCATATAAAAAGTGTCCTATGCCTCCCCGAGTGTGTTGACACCTTTACATTGAGGTGTGTGGCTCTTCATGGTGTGGCAAGCCTCCTGGGCTTTGTGAACACTGAACCATCTCTCTTTTTTATTTTATGAAAAAAAAAACCCTTCTCGTAACAATAATAGAGGCATAATAATAGTACATTGTGTGTCATTGTCTTTATTTTTTATTTTAAAGAGAATTTAAAGCACAATAAAATGATACAGAATTTTAAAACAAGATGAAAGGAAATTAACAATGATTATTATATCACTTTATTATCTTCAAAGTAGTTTCTCAGATTATCAGATATGGATATGTAAAATTGATCAAATAACATAAGCACTATTTCTTTCAATTAACTAACAGAAATTTATAGCACAGTTATCTTACCTTCCTTTCTTCTTCCGACTCAGACTGTTGGCTCCCATTTTTGGATACTTTCTTCCGGGAATCCTGGGCCATTTCTTTTCTTTGGCCACAGGTGAGATCTAGCCCCATCCTTGTATTGGCTGAGCGTAGTCTCTGAGGCAGCAATGCCGCGGGGCTGAGCATCAGTTTCTTGAAAGGTGGAACCAACTCCTTCCCTGGGCCTGGATCTGTGATACAGTGGGAGAGCATGTGCTTCTCTCTTCATCAAATTCAAACTTACAAATACACAGCTTTCCCTGTTTCTTAGTCTTCTTTTCTGAAATTTCTCGTGTCACATAAAACTTGTATGAAATGCATTTGTTTGATTTTTTCTTGTTAACTTGTTTTTCAACACAGGAGTTTTAACCATCAGCTTACCACTGAAAGAGGAAGAATCTGCCCTGCTCTTCCTGGGGAGGGAGGCACCCCATTTTCTCTGCTGGTTCCACATGCGTGCTCTTATAGTTTTCTCTGAGACAGAGCTTGTGGGATTGTGGATGAGCTGGCTGTGTCTAAAGACTTGCTGTGGTTGTGTAGAATTAGCAGGTTTTCATGAATAAATGCTTTTCCCTTTGCTGTTAGAGCAATTTCCAGTGACTTCAGTTGGGTTTTAAAAGTTCTTCCAGGTTAAAAGTTGCTGGGGAGCAGCTACTGTATTTCTCACTTCTCCATTCTACAAGTTGGTCTCATGAGAAAAAATCTGGACACATAGTTTGGTGTAATATTCTAGTATAACTTCAGTGTTTCTTGTTGTCATTCACCTAACACTATTGAACACTCACTGTAGTAGTTCATAGAAGTTAGCCAGATGTAACAAAAATAGAAAGTAAAAACAAATGCTTTAGCAAGACGGAACTTGATTTTTTCCCCTAAGCGGAAGCTGGGTCAGGTGGGGCGGGGCTGGGCTTCATGATTTCCTCCTCCCATTCCAATATCTCATTGCACAGTAGAAAATGTCTAACTGCTTCTACCCTCAAGTTCGAATCCAGGAGCAGGAAGAGAGGAGAGGGAGGAGGAATGGATGGACTTATCCTCTTTTTTTAAAGGATTTATTCTGAAAGTTGTATTCACCAGAACTTAGTAATATTGTCACAGTTAAGAGCAAGGGGAGGGGGTAAGCATCTGCTTAGGAAAGCTCAGGCAACTGCAGGAACTGCAGTTTGATCCCCAGCACCACATGCTGAACCAGCCCCACCACCAGGGCAGGCTGAGCCAGCCATAAAACAAACAAACAAACAAACAAACAAATAAATAAAATAAAAAAAAAAAAAAAAAAAAAGAGCAAGGGGAACAAGTATCCACCTGAAATGCAGGTGTCCAGCTGTTAGGGAAAAGGGAAGTTGTGGACGTGACTCGCTTATGCCAGCAGCATACCTGACATGTGTGAGGCACAGTGAGAAACACCTAAAGTAGCAAACCCAGAAGAGCCTTTTATGGTGGACCCATCCAATCCATTGTCATTCTAGTAGGAAGTTTCACTTTAGAAATCACCTCAAGAATTGCATGACCTTTTAAGTGGCCCTGGTCAGGGTCTGCTTCATACCTGGAATGACATTCATGAGTTTAAGTTTTAGAAGGGATGATGAGGTAGGGCTATGTTCTTCCCATCGTCTCTTTAGCCACCACAGTTGCCATAGCAGACGTGGAGACTTGCCCAAGCCCACAGTGCACTTCTATTCTTGTAAATTTTGTTGAATCATCTTACTGCTTGTACTCAGCTCTGTGATGCTTGCCTTTGGGGGTCAGGGCCAACAGAAGGTGCTGGGGGCAGACAGTAACACACACTCATGCATCTGGTGTGCACTTGTGTGGTGATGGGGACAATCATTAGAAAGGCTGCTGAGATTTTTCTGCCGGCCTTTTAAATAATTAGGATAAATAACACAATAATTAAGTTCAAGAAGAATATTAAACTGGGAGGGAACACAAACACCAGTGAGAATAACAGGAGGAATTCAGCAGAGTCTCAGAGGTTATGAAAATGGAATGGAAACAATAAAGAGAAATTTGATCTAAAAACAATATTAGATAAGAAGCTTTGATGTGCCAGAGAGGGAGAGAAATCTTACCCAAATTTTGATTTCTGCCCCTAGGTGTTTATAGGTATAATTATGGAGGAACATCCTGGGCAGGGGGCACTGACTCCACCTCAGCCTTGATCGGCTATGACAAGATCTCCACAGGGATAGGGCCTGGAGACCCTATCCCAGGCCCGGGAGGACAAAGCAGGCAGAGAGCAGAGGGGAATGAGTTCACGTGTTATCCAGGAATTAAAGATGCTGGGGGAAGAGGTGATTGTCCAAGGAAATAAAGTGTATTCAAGTCCCAGAAGCCCCAAATGATCTTTCTGCCCATGTGGTGAGGGCCGAGCGACTGTACAGTGGCAGTGGCAGTGGCTCTGGCTAATATCAGAGCCTCACTCTGTGACTCTATGACTCTACTAAATCTTTACTAGTCTTACACCTGTCTAGGTCTCCATTTCTTCATCTGTCCGAGAGAGGGTTCTCTGTGGGTCACGAAGGAAAGTGAACATGGCAGGCAGGCAGAACCTGTTCTCAAGGGGGAGTTCAGGAGGAAACGATTAGTGGAGCCAAGGCGAGCAGAGGAGAATGAGGCCTTGGAGAAGAGATGCGTGGCCCACCCATGGGGCTCACTTTTGGGCAGGAAGATGGGAGGACTGCATTTGTCGGGATTTCAGAAACAGAACCTGAGTTTAAGACTGGATTCTTAGTGTTGTAGACAACTGAATTAGATAAAAATATTATAGGCAATCAGACAGGGCCAGGTCCTCAAAGACAACATGGAAGACAAGGTGACTTTCTAACTAGAGACAGACACTCCTCCTCCGTGGGCCAGATCTTAAGACAAGAGTAAACAGAAGCAACTACATACTTCCCTAAGGATGTGCATCAGGGATTGATACTCTAAGTAGGTATCAATCACCTTGAAAGACCCTGGAAAGAGTCATGAGCTCAAGGTCAATAGGTGGTATTCTTGACTGCCTGCTACGTGACTTACCTTCCCATTGGATCCCGATTTTAATCAATGTAACATGAGCAATGGTGCTTGTGATCTCATTGGTTAACCATAGTCTTTGTCCCACCTTATATCCACCTAAGTGAGTTTC
>PVKN010001294.1:36327-54479 GCA_004027915.1 Capromys pilorides | reverse complement strand
TCAGCCATATCTCAGCTTTCCCCTGGGGCAGGCCCAGCATGTATGCTGGGGATCAAACCCCAGTCCCTGCACCTGCCTAAGCAGGCACTTTAGTTCCCTGAGCTATCTGCCCAGCCCTCTCCTTTTTTTTTTTTTTTTTTTTTTGCCATTCTTTTTTAATTGGAACTCTGTCCCATTGTCTTGCCACCTTCTGAAGCAGTTCTGGAAGTCCTCTTGCATAAGCCTCTTCACAAGATGAAAACTGCAGAGAACGCTGCCGCCAAGTACCGTCCAGGGAAAAGCAGGCTGCAAAAACACTGCAGCGCTTCCGTCCAGCACCATGTCACCTCCGGCTCTTCCCCAAAGCCTTTTATTTCACTTTGAAATTAAATGGTCTTCTGCCTCAGCCTCCTTCCAGCCCAACTTGGGCAACTTGATGACTTAGAGACCCAGTCTCAAAATATCAAGGGCTAGGGATGTAGCTCAGAACAAAGGCTGTGGCTTCAGTTCACAGGACTGCAACAACAAAAATTGGCAGAGTATAATGCGGACAAATTACGTACCAGGGACACATCTCCCTAAGGTGAACCTTTCTATGGGCGGGCAGTTTCTTTCTGGGATGACTATTTTCTGCTAGTTTTCCTGTCTATTCTTAGGCTTTCAATAAGTCTTCACAGACTCACTGACCAAACAGCAATAAAACTTGTAGGAATGACTTTATAGGAAAAAATTACAATTAAAATTAAATAGCCCAGGCCGGTGAGATAGCTCAGTGGTCTAAAGCGCCTGCTTAGGCAACCACAGGGACTGCAGTTCAATCCCGGGCATCACATGCTGTGCCAGCCCCACCCCCAGGGCAGGCAACATAGTTGTTGTTGTTTTTTTAAAGATAAAATTAAATAGCCACGTGTGGCTGGCCGCTCCTGCCCTGGACAGCACAGACCTAGGCCACCTTGTTGTTTTATAGTATCAGGTAAAGACTCCTTTTTCTTCCATCCATAGCGAGCCAGTTTCCCCACTATTATTTACCAACTATTATTTACCAACCCTTTCCCTGCACTGACTTGTGGGGTGACATTTTCTGCATACAAAACTACACATCTGCTCAGCCCCCAGGCCCACTGTGGTATCATTAAACCAAATGAATGCACGGGAGCAGAGAATCACAGTTTCATTCATGATGGCATTCGTGAGACCCACAGCTGTTCAGAATAAGGACTATTGCCGGATGTGGTGGCACACACTCATAATCGCAGCACTTGGGAAGCTGAGGCAGGAGGATTGCAAGTCTGAAGCCAGCCTGGGCTACAAGGTGAGTTCAAGGCCAGCCTGAACTGCACAGTGAAACCCTGTCTCAAAAAGATTAAAAAAAAAAAAAAAAAATTCCGGCGGACATTTCTCATCATGCGGAAGGCCAGAGTCCAGGATGGAGGAGCAAGGTGGAAGGACCCTGTGATTCTGAGAATGCCAAAGGCTGAGTCCCATGAGGCTTGGATGTTTTACACAGAATCCTTGTGGATTCCACAGGTTCCCACCCTGGAGCAGGCATCAGAATTCCCTGAGATGCTAGGTGTGGTAGTGCATGTTGTATCTCTGTATCTCAGCACTTAGAAGGCTCAAGTAATCATGAGTTTAAGGCCAGTATGGAGCACATCGATCCCATCTCAAAAGAAACCCAAAAAACTCAGCACCGGGAGGCTGAGGCAGGAGGAACTCCATGAGTTCAAGGCTGGCCTGAACTAGAGTTAGTCAAAAAACAGGTTCCTGGGCTATACCAGGTATCTGATTCAGCCAGGGGTGTGGCCCAGGAATTTGTATTTCCAGCAAGTTCTCTGAGCTGTGCCTAGTCCAGGAACCACACTTTGGGAGCCACTGGTCTGACCTGTTTCAATTATCATTTGGTTCCTTGCAAACACAGCCGAGGCCTACAACTTGGCACACCCACTCTCCTGCCTGGACTCATGCCGTCCTGTCCGGCTGAGGTAGCACCAGTGCCTGGGCAAGCTAGGGCTGGGGGGGGCCACGTCCGCACAAAGTGAGTCCCAGAGTGGAGGGTCGTCACAGCATGGGGCGCTTGCCAGCCACTTTGTGGATCAGGAAGGCTCTGCCCAGGAGGGAAGCAGCCCTTCTGTTCCGGCTCCACAGAGGCCAGAGTGGCTTTCCAGGCAGAGCCTCTGACCTCTCGTCCTGCAGCCTCTGGAGTCCAGTGACTGCCAGTGAAGTGGCCCTACCTGGCTCCTCCAGCCTTGCTGCAGCTGTGGAAATAACCCGGCCCTGTACTTCACCTCCCCTGCACCCCTGAAGCCGTGAGAGGGCCCTGTTTTGGCGGCCCTTCTGCATAGGTGACAGAGGCAAGGCTGTGCTGGCAGGGACAGCCCCAGGGAGGCTGCCACACTACTTAGAACCCTCCTGCCAACTGGAGGGACAGTGGCTGGAGGCACCCATGCCAGCAGTCACCATAGAGTCAGCCATGACGGGCAGGTGCCTTCCTGTCCCCCAGCTGCATGATGACCTGGAGTGGGGCACGGCCTATGGCAGTGCTCACGTCCTCCAGGATCAGAGGGTGCGCAGACTCCTGCCACAGGCCTGAGTTCTCTGTTTGCTTAGTGGCCCTACAGCCACGCAGCGTTGCTCTTGCTCTACTTTCTGAAACAACTTGTACAGTGCAGGGTTACCTGTTCCTTTCTGCTTATAGGTCTACAAATGTTCAAACCAGAGGCTTTGGTATTTTGAGGGTTATGTGTGGGTGGGCTTTCTCTTCTTTCCCCTGTATTGGCAGACCTGTATTCATCCCCATAGCCCATGGCCTTACACATGCTAGGCAGGCGCTGTACTGCTTGCTGCCCAGTCCTTTTTTAAATGTTGTAATAGGATCCTGCTAAACTGCCCAGGCTGGGCTCCAACTCGAGTCTTCCTGCCTCAGCATCTAGAGTAGTCAGGACTACAGCATGCGGGCCGGCCTGATAGCTCAGTGGACAAATGCACCTGCCTCGGCAGAACCCATCAGCCAGGGTTCCATCCCGGGCATGCAGTGCTGGCCCCACCCCTAGGGCAAGCTGAGACTTTGACTGAGACTGGGGGTGGAGGTGCGCACCTGTAATCCCAGCACTTTGGGAGTTTGAAAACAGAAGAATCATGAGTTGGATCTACATAGTACAATCCTGTATCCTGTTCTAAGTTAAAAATAAAAAGACCACAGCATGTGCCACTATATCTGGCAATTGTGACATTTCCTTACAGATGTCTGTGTGACACGCTGCTCCTGCACGGCTAGGTTTGAGCTTGTGCCTATCTGTCCCACTCGGTGGAGCACTGCCAGACACTGGCTCTTGGGGACACCAGGTGGGCTCTGTGGCAGTGGAGAAGCAGGGCTGGACTAACCTGCACCTGAGCCTGGATCCCTCACTGCCTGGCAGCAGCCACACTGCAGTCCTGGCACCACGGTGCCCAGTGGACCCTGGAGGAGAGGAGAGTGCAGACACCTCCACACCAACCCGCTCCTGCCTCGGCTTAGCAGACAACCCTGGCAGACTGAGTGGCCTGAGGTGGCAACTCCAGTCCCCCGGAGAGCCGCCTATCTGCCAATGACCAATCTGTCAAATGACCAATTCACCAATGCCAACTCAAGGGTCAGCTCCTGCCACTGAATGTGTCCAAGACAAGCTATGGTTCCAGGAAATTGCAATCTGGCAACTGCAGCTGCGGAATCTGGCTGCTCCCGGGGCTGGGATCAGCCTGGCCCTGTCTCAGGAGGACAGAGGGTCCTCCGTGGGGGTGATGCCTCGGTTAGCCAGGCCCTAGCTTTTGAACTTCCATCCCACGATGACCAGGTAGATACACACGTGTATACACGAGCATGTACGCATGCACGCGCACACACATACACAAACAAAAACAAGAAATGTTTTAATTGTAAAACTAACCAGGGGGGTGAGGGGTGCTAGGGTGGAACAGAGCTGTGCTGCCAGGGCAGGAACCTAAATTTTTCAGGCAATGGCTCTGTCCTGTGCCACCCTATAGAACAGGGGTTCCCCATCCCCAGATGGGGACAGGGCTAGTGTTATAAAATGACAAATATAAATAGACTTCTAGAAAACAGAGGCTGTCCGGGTGCAGTAGTCATTTGCCGCAGAGGCTGGGGGTGGGGAAGGCCCCAACTCGGCTCCCTCCAGTGACAGAGGTGTGTGGGGCTCCAGGTAAAGGCCACTCTTCAGACATTCATGGTCCCGCACTGGCTCGAGGCGGGGCCAGATGCCTGACAAGCTCCTCGGACACCCGCATACAGGCTGAGAATCACGGGGCTTCCAGTGTGCACATACACACACACACCTGTTTCTTGAGTGTTTTCAAGCCCTGTGGACCTGACTACAAATTTCCAGTGACGAGTGGGCCACCCTCCTTCCTGGGGACAGAACATGAGAGGGGCTGTCCCGGGAGGGGGTGGGGTCCCAAGAACCTCACCACTCCCAGGAGTCTTTATAGTCACAAAATCCAAAATGGAGTTCAGTAGTAGGGACCCTAGAAGGCCCTGCAAGGAGGGCGGTGCTACGCGGAGTGTCTTGTGGGCTGGAGGAGCAGGCCAGCCCACTGGCATCCGGCAGGCAGGCGACCAGGGCTCTTTGGTGCAGGGCCAGAGCCTGGGCCTCATCTGGTGCGGTTCTGGCGCATGAGGGGCACAATGCTGGAGGGCGGCCCTGCCTTGGCCAGGAATGGGTGCTTCAGCAGCTCGGCCGCTGTGGCACGCTGGGCTGGGTCTCGAACCAGCAGGCGGTCCAGGAAGCCCTTCAGAGATGGCGATACCTGTGAGAGAGGAATTAGGGGGTGAGGTCTATGGTACTACATTCACTTTCCTCTTGCCGGGGCATCTACTGCCTTGGGAGGGGCTGAGAGGTTCCTGGTATCTGCAGGGCACCCAGAGCCCATTTTCTGTTTTCACTGTTCGGTGTGCAGCTAGCAGCCTTTTCTCATGGCGTGAGGCCACCCCAGGCAGGCCTGGAGCTGACCTCTGCCTTTGACTAGGCAGATTTTTGTGGGACAGGCTGGGAATAGGATGTAGCCATGCTGTATGCCTTCAGCCAGGCCAGCTGAGCCCCAACCTCTAGATGGCGAAAGTCCAGGGAATCTGGGGCTCTGCTATCTCTAGGCTCCCCCCAACAGGCTGTGTGCAGACACAGGGCCTGGTGCATGTGACACCATCCTAGGAGCCATGAAGGATTCAGCCCCAGGTATCAGTGCCCTGTGCAACATTGCCCTGCCAGTGAGGACCCACCTTGTGCAGGTTCTTCAGTCGGGGTGGGAGATTGTCCCGAATCATCTTCATGGCTTTGAGGGGCGGCTCATTGAAGTAAGGAGGTTCCCCGTCCACCATCTCGATTACCATTACCCCGAGCGACCAGATGTCCACCTAGAGTAGAAGGGATACAGGGCTGAGCAGCAGAGGGCAAGGCAGTCCTCGGCATTCCCAAGGGAGGGGTGCTCCCCCGTTAGCCTTTGCTTCTTTGCTCCTAGAGTCCCCAGGCCAGAACACCCTCTGACATGTCCAGCACACCAAGCCTCTCCAGGGGCCCTCGTACCCAGCCACTGCTCCTTGCTGACCACTCCCAGCCCCTGGTCCCCTCTGAAGAACCCCTCCAATCTCAGTTCCTATAGGCCCACAGAGAGTGGCTGCCCAAACAGTGGGTGCGACTCAGGTTCCGAAAGGGCACGTGCCCCAAGCCAAGCCATTCAGAGCCAGTCCTGAGGCTGTCCACAGTGCTGGGCACATAGCACAGGTCACACCAGGAAGAGGTCCCTGTGAACAGGGCTGAGCAAGGCCGCCAAAGATGGGACCGGGAAGGAGCAACTGTCTGTAGCCTGTGCACCCTGGCAGGCCTGAGCCTGCACCGGCTCCTGTTGCGCACAGGCAGTCCGCTCACCCCCCACACCAGCCTCCTTCCCAGGGACCCCACTCGGGCAGGCCTGAGGTGCTGTCTCCTGGCCGGGCACTGGGTCAAGGCTGGTGGAATGCTCAGGGCCAGGCAGGGAGCCACAGCAAGGGAAGAAGGCCAGGGTGGGCAACTGCGGTGGGGGGTCCCTCTGCACGCTCATCACTACTATGAGTGCTGCAGCCCCCACACGGCCACATCTGGCTTTTCAATGGAAGATTCAGATATCACATGCAAGCACATTTGAAAATGCCTGCAAGAGCACCTTCAGGCTGCCCCAGTTAGAAGCTTCCAGTTCGTGGCCTGTGCACCACACTGCCAGGCAGAGCCCACAGCCACCTCTGTTCCCACTGCAGCACTGGCCAGGCTCAGAACTAGCATTCAGTCAATAATGGAAGAACTGAGGAATCCACACGCACTACCTGTCTCCCCTTCTGTGAAGCCCCACCCCTGCACGCCCCACGCTACCTCCCGCACTGTAGCTCTCACACGGCCCGGCCACGCTGGGCTCACCTCTGGCCCGTAGGGAAGGCGGGAGATGAGCTCGGGGGCCATCCAGTAGGGTGTGCCTACCAGGGACTTCCTCCGTGGCACTTCTTTGCTCACCTGGGCACAGAACCCAAAGTCGGACAGCTTTACCTGGGTGGGGCAAAACGACATCAGAGGCTCGGCAGGGAAGGGCTTGCAGTGGCGCTCATCTATTTGCTTTCTGGCTCCACCGTGAAGCCCAGAAGGAGGAACATCCTGGCAGGGGACCCAAGGGCCTCACGTCTGCTGGCCTGACCATGTGCAGCCACCAGGCGCCACGAGGCTCTTGGGAAAGCACCTGAGGCCTGCAGATTCTGAAGGCTGGGTGGGCACAGAGGCTAGCAGGCTCTGAGCACCTGCATCCTGGCCCTTCTCTGGAAGGCACAGGTCGTCGGTGCACAGGCTAGAGGGATATAGCTCAGCCCTGTGGAGTGCATGTGCGCACGCCTTTGTTAACACACACACACACACACACACACACACACACACACACACACACACACACAGAGCCTGCCTCTGCAACAACCAGTTTCCCAGAAGGTTTTACACCTTTTTTGGGAGCTGTGGGCCCTTTCAGACTCCTGAGGATATCTACGGATCCGCTAGCCCCCAAAACACACACCCACATGGGGTGCGTGCAATTTCAGGAGGCTCACAGATGTTCCGTGGAGACATCCGCAGACAGCCTCAGCTTTGTATCCTCTCGGGGCAACGCGTGCTCACTCTGGCCCCACTGATGGGACTGGACCTTCTTTGGGGGAGTGCCGGAGTCACCAACTTTGCAAGACTGTGGTGGCCCTAACGGTCTCTCTTATAGAAAACCTGCCTGGATTATAGACGCAGAACCTCAGCCCAAAACAGGGGAGGCAGGCCCAGGGTCTGCAGCTCATCCACTGCTTGCAGGGAGTCATCAGCAGACAGACAAGCATGTGGTGGAGCTGCAGCCGTCACAGGGCCTGAGCGTGTGCCTCTTCCGCCCCAGTGCTAGTCTACAGCTGTTAATCCTGTGCTGACTGGCGTCCACCAACATGGCCCCAGGCTGGGACCGTTCTATGAGGGTCAGATCTGCCCACTGCTCCTTGGTCACTGAGCGCCAGAGGGTACTGTGTGGGGCGGGGAAGCCAGCCCTGGCTATCTGCTCCTTACCCTGCCGTCATGGGTCAGGAGGATCGAGTCACTCTTGATGTCCCGGTGGATGACACCTTGGGCATGGAGCACAGACAGGGCCTGTAGCACAGCCAGGCACACAGCAGCGATCTGCTCCTCATTCATCCTATAAGCAAAGGGCCAATGGGCAGACGGGGCCAGGCTGAGCCCAGAAGGACCAGCCCGCCTTGGGTTAGGGTGGGCAGGCAGCCTGAGCAGACAGAACCTACCCTGTGAGGGGAGCCACACCCACTATGACAGGAACCCGAGACACTCATTCTGGGGCTCAGGAGCCCTGTGCAACCCTCTGGTGGGACTCAGACCCATCAGGGCAGAGGTGCAAGGGAGCTGGGGAGCCAGCAGTGCCCCTCCCCCACCTCCAGCGTACCTTGTATGGGTGACAATGTCCGTAAGGGCGCCGCCCTCCAAGAACTCCATCACCACCCAGAGCTCGTCCCCCACCAGGTAGCTGTTGTACATCTCCACCACGTTCTCATGCTGGTAGTCCCGCATGATCACTACCTGCCGGGCAGGGATACTGCCTTGGCCTTCAGACCTTGACAGCACCAGCTCCCCACTTCTCTCTTCAGTGTGGCCAGCTCACCCCAGTGGCTGGGCCCCAAGGACAAGATCAGGTGGTCCTAGAAGCCAGCCTGAAGCCCACTGCCTCCACTCTGGGGGTGCACCCTTACCCAGACACCATTTTAACTCCTGGTCTTAGTGGCCTCAACCAGAAGCCGTGCTGGAACAGGAGAGTGGAGAGTAGGTATGGGGCTAAGGATAAGCAGGCACGGGACATGTGCTGGGAGGATGGTGAACTCCAGCCACCGTCAGGGGCTGCACCGGGGATCCTGTACTTGGGGATGAGGGCAGTACTATTCCTGAACACTCAAAGCAGCTGGCACAGGGGAATGTGGGTGGGAGCTGGCTATGGGGCAGTGGAGAAAGCGCTGGAGACAGGCAGGAGCTACACAGGCAGCCTCCAGGCCTGGGCTCCCCTGGGTACTCCTATAACAGAGGAGGGCAGCATTTCTCACATCTAGACTCCTCTCTGGGACCCAGGAGGCTGCCTTTGTAAGTTCTGGCAGAGAGGCCACCCCAAATCCAGCTGGAGGTTGGATAAAACCAAGTGCCCACTGGGGCTGGATGGTGCACGGCCTGGAATGGAGCTGAACTCTCTCCTGAGGGTCAGGCAGAGATGGGGGCACGGCAGGTCCGAATGTCGAAGGCCCTTTCGGCTGCAATGTGGGGAGTGTCAGGGAAATGTGGAGAAGGGCAGGAGTGGAGTGGGACGGGATGGAGCTGCACCCAGCGGTGGTCAGGGCTGCAGCCCGCAGGGACACCCTGCAGGTCAGCTGGGACTCAGTGGGTGGAGCAAACAGTGACACAGGCATGGGTACTGTTGGGACAGGGGCAGCAGCCCATGCTAGAGACAGTGGACTAAGGACAAGAAGAGTGGAGTGGGACCTGGGCCAAGGGGGAATGTAGCAGGAAGGAAAAGGGGGCCACAGGTCCTGCCGCCCCGCTCCTGCCCACCTCATTGAAGAGCAGCTCACGCCGCTGCTGCTTACGCAGGTCCATCTTCTTGACGGCCACCAGCTTGCCTGAGCTGCGCACGGTGGCAATGCACACGATGCCTGTGGAGCCCTCGCCAATCTTGATGAAGTTATCCAGGTAAGTGCGAGGGTCCCCTGGGTCCACCACCAGCTGCAGAGCAGCCCGGAACTGCTCATGGGATACTCGCTGGGGCTCCCGCTGGGGTGAACGGGGTCCAGGGGGTCCAGGGGCTGGGGGCACGGCAGGGGCAGCAAGGGCACGGGCTGGAGGGGCTAGCTGGGGCTCTGAGGCATGGGGGCCCAGCACTCCAGGGCTGGGAGTACCGCGGCCTCGGGTAGGAGGCCGGGAGGAAGAGGACTGGGGAGCGGCCAGGGCCCCCATGGATGGCCCATTAGGGGCCATGTTGTGAGGCTCCCCCTGAAACAGAAAAAAAGGAGGCTATGAGGAGACCATTCTGCTCCCATCAGGGGACAGACACATGAGTGGCCAGGATGAGCAATGCACGAGGCTGTCCTAGGGAGGTTACCTGGGCACCCCGGGACGGGTGGTCCGTATCAGCCCGTGGGTACGTGTTAAAGGGCCTGCCAGGCACCAGTTTCGCCTCTCTAGCCAGACTGGCAGGTTGGGGGGTGCTGACATCAGGCCCAGAGAGGGGGCGTTTGTCTCGGGAGCTCTCCTGGGCCCCTCCTGGGCCTTCCCTGGAGGACTTGGGCCTCTTCTCTGGCCCCACCCGCCGCCTGTCACCACTGCTGGCACCCGCCTCACTTTGAGTGGTGACCCGGCCTCGGCCGCCAGCCTTGTCTGGGCCTGCTCTGGCCCCGGTGGCCTGCTCCTCTGGCACCCCGTTCTCCTGGCGGGTTCGCGCCGGGGGTGGTGGGCTGTCTCTCCGCAGGGAGTTGGAGCGTGTCACCGACATGTTCTCAAATTCGTCCAGCAGCAGTGTGAGGGCCCCATCCTTGGCACCTTTGCTGCCCCGCACGATGGTCTGGGGTCCAGGGCAAAGGCCAGGTGGGGGTCAGGCCGGGAGGGGACAAGGGAAGTATGCCCAACACAGACAGTACAACATAACACACATGGAGACAAGACAGAGACACAATGAAGAAATGCCATGGGGTGATAATGGATAGGCAGGTGGGGGCATGACGGGGCACCCTGCAGCCACTCCTCCACCAAGGACACCCACAGGAAGGGAAACTTTAGGAATAGTCTCTGTGGCCAGACTGTCGCCCACATCCCAGGCAGGGGACACTCCTGTCCTTCTCTGGCTCCCCAGACTAGAGGAGCACCCTAGGTGGAGGGAGTGAGAGAAGGAGGCCAGCCCACCCTATCATCAGCTCTGGAGGCTGCAAATTACAGTCTGTTGGGGCCAGGACCCAGCTCAGCACCTCCTTTCCTGTAGGCTGCCATGATCATTAATCCCCAAACCACACTCTATGCTCCCCTGAGGAGACAGGGTACAGGGAAAGTGAGAGTGGCTACGGCTCAAAGCAGAGGGCAGGAGGGCCCTGGGGTCATGGGGCAAATGCAAACGCGTCTGGGATACAGCCAGTCCTAACCCTCCCCAGCCACCATCTTGCCTCGCTGGCACTGCCTCCAGAGTCTTCCTGTAGCCCCTCAGCTCCGGGCACGCAGGCCTTCTCCTGGCCCCTCCAACACACCACACACATGCCAACCTCAAGGCCTTTGCGCTGGCTGTCCACACTTGTCCCTAGTGAACTCACAGTCATCTCTCCTTCAAGGCTTTTATTCGGAACCTAGCTTCTCAGTGAGGCTTGCTGAGCACGGTCTAAACAGCAGCTCCAGCCACTCCTGCTTGCCTCCCTGCTTTCTCTTAACCCCAGGGACTCAGCACCCACGGAGAGGACATTCGGCCTGCTGACCCACAGGCACGACCCCTCCACCCTTGGGACAAACAGGGCTGAGCTCCCCTGGCCACAGCCCTTCCAGGCCCCATTGGCCTTGGGAGATAGTCTGTGCCCTCTGCCCGGCTCGGCCCAGTCGAGCAATCCCAAGGGTAGTAAGCATTTTCTCCTGTCTGCTTCCAGTCCTGCTACAGCCAGGCCAACAATGGCGCCAGGCACACAGAACATGCTCAGTAAACATTTGCTGAACCAGTAAGGGAGGGAGAGAAGCAGGCTGGCAAAAGCCACAGGGAGCCAGGAATGTGGGCCCTGCCTGCTGATCACAGGCTAGCAGAGATGTGTGCTGACGACGCTCAGCCCACAAACATCCCCAGGCCATAGAGGTCTTGGTGGCCTGCTGTTGCCCCTGCCTCTGCCTCTCCTGAGCCCTGGCTACTTGCCAGAGGGAAGCAAAGAAGACACAGGGTCTGGCTGTGAAGTTAGAATGATGGGACAGGAGGTGCCAGGAGATTCGTGGCCAAGGGCAACAAGCACAAGTGCCAGGGCAAAGTATCCTTCCCTCTTGGGAGACCAGCTGCAGGTGAGGCTCTTGGCTGTAAACAGATTGAAGGCTGAATTCCTGGAGACACCCGGGATGAGCACAAGCTGAGTGGAAGTGGCCAATAGGTGTGGCTGGCATTCAGGGGTGGGATGGGACACAATACAACTATGGGTCCAAAAGGGCCAGGAACTACCTAGAAGCAGGTGTCACCGGGCACCAGCTGGTTTGTCAAAAGAAACCATAGAGCTTTGGCTGTGAAGTGTATTGCCTGCTAAGCAGTTTTATTATTTTCCTATTTTGGTACCAGAGATTAAACCCTGGGCCTCAGGCATGCTACGCAAGCACCTTACCACTCAGCCATATCCACAGCCCTTTTTTATCTTTAGAGAGAGTCTTGTTTAGTTGTTTCGGCTGGGCAACCCTCCCACCTCAGCCTCTGCAGAAACTGGGATGGAGGTGTGCAGCAATTCCACTTTTAAATTAGTAGCAAAAAAGTCCAAATAGGTAAAATAGCTTTCAGGGGACACACATACACACAATTTGGTGGCTCCAGTTTGAGACCCTATACTGTCTCTAGGATCAACTCACTGACCTTGGCCTCCTCTCTGCTCGGCATGGGTACCAGAGCAGACAGTCAGCCGGGTTCCGCCCAGGCATTCGGCCTGCTGACCAACAGGCATACCCTCTCCATCCTCGGAACAAACAGGGCTGAGCTCCCCTGGCCACAGCCCTTTCAGGCCCCATTGGCCTTGGGAGATAGTCTGTGCTCCGAGGCAGGCTTCATGGCTGGGCGTGGGCACCCTTGTACCGGCCAGCTCAGCTGCAGCCACAACTCTGACAGCGCATACGGAGGCAGGACAGGGTGAAGAGTATGAGTCACAGAAAGAGGCCTCAGTTCCAATCCCAACCCTGCAGTTTTGTTCAAGATGGCAGGAAAAGCACAAAACCAAAAGCCTCAACATGTCACACGAACATGTCCTTTGCTCCACACCCTGCTTCCCCCACAGGCTCACTTCCTTTCCTCCTCAGTTCTCAGGCACAACTAAGGTGTTCTCTCCCCCAGGAAGTTCACTGGGAACCTGGCTCCCCCACTCTAGGCCAACCACTTGGGACTGTTGCCATCTAGGAATGGGCACATCCCAGCAGGCTCTGGGAAGGATTGAGGTCAGGTATGTGGTGCTTGGAATAGGCAGAACTCAGACTGTGGGGCTAGAGGTTGGTATGGAGCCTATGGGGATGCAGTGCAGGATTGAAACTGGGTAAGCGTTGGGTTCTCAGGACCGGGGACACATGGGGAGGGTGAAAGGCCAGCACTGAACTACAGATGTAGAAGGTTAGTGAAGGTTTGTGAGGAGGTGGAGGATCCTGAGCTGGCTGCAAGGTCAAGGATAGGGTGAAGGGCTGGGGCCACTGGGGTGGGGGAGGTGGTGGTGGGCGATGGCATACCTTAGGGGCCCCAGGCTGGATGGAGGTGATGCAGGCGGGGTCCACGAGGGGCTTGGGCCGGCGAGCTGACTCCTCGATTAGACTCTGCCATTGGCGGGGCAGCCCTGTGAACTTCTGTTCATGTTGGTCAAAGCCCGTGTGCACTCGGTGCTCGAAGTTGGAGGGTGCTGAGATCTCTACTCGCTTTTTCCTTTTCCCAAACATGATGCTGGGGCCTCTGCACTCAAGGGCGCTGTGGGAAGAAGCATGGCAGGCAGAGGGGTCACTGGCAGGTGGGTACCCACCCTTCACCTGGCACCTCTCTGCCCCTCTGCCTCTAGCCAGAGGTTGCGTTACAGCCCTCTCCAGCTCAGGGCCCCACTGTGGTCCAAGAGGCCCCTGTACCCACCTCTACTGCCTATGGTAGATAGGGATGTACAGACAGCCAGGTATTCTCCCCAAGATACCCCCAGCTACATGGGCTGGTCTCCAGGTGGGTGCTCGGAATGGACCCAGACACAGAGTACATTCTCTGATTGGGAGCCCAAGAGGTCTGAGGGACCTGGCAGGCAAAGGTAACTCTTCCCTGCCTCTGCTACAGGTGGCCCAGGGCAAGTGACTTGACCTCTCAGATCTCTCCATGCCCTAACCGCACAGGGCTGCAGCAAGGCACAAATAGGTGAACAGAGAGTCCGGCTCAGAGCCAGGCAGGACTGGCAAGCTCATCAGGTATGTATGCCACATGACCCACGGGTGGTCCCATGCCCTGCATCCTCATCCCAGAAGTCCTACGCATGAGTCCTAGGGTCACACAGACCTGGTTTGAGGCTGGCTGGGCTAGAAGTGCCCTTAGGCAGGTGATGTCTCCTCTTGGGGCTTCGGGTTACTCATCTGTAAGATGAAGGAAAAATATCAACCTGTTCCTTTACTGCTTTGTTTAGCAATGCACCATCCAGCCTCTTCTGGGCCCAGCCCTCTGCTGGCTGCCTGGGGAGTAAGCTGAAAACCTAGAGAGCCTCTGATCTCTTTGGGGGTGGGGGAAGGGGTGTTCAGCATGTAGGACGCACAGACCTGTCTCCCAGATCATGACAGCCCAAAGTTGTCAGGGCATGCAGGCCAGGAACGTCAGGGCCAGCCCTATTGGGACAGCAGGCTGGGCTAGGGGAGAACTTCCCAGAAGAAGCGCTGGGTGAGTTGAGGCCACAGTAAAAGGAGAAACACGCTACGAGGCCTTCTGTCTCATTCCCAGAGACTGGTACAGCGCTGGGCACAGGGCTGGCCCCCAGTCTTGTGGGCCTCAGTATACCTGTGGCTATGTGTCCCCAGTCTCAAGCCTGGCTGTCTTACAAAGAACCTTGTCCTGTGAGCAGAAGATTGCAAGGGTGGCAGGTGCCAGTCCCCGCCTAAAGGAAGGACCAACCATCCAGGGCAGCTACTGGGGGAACCGGTTTGGCACTGGCAGCCCAGTGGGAGGTGGGTGGGGACCTGTAACCAACCTGTCTCAGCTAGTCTTCAGGGGCTGTGGATGGTCAGAGCCAGGCCGGTTAGGGCTCACCCACTGGCCCAGTATCCATTTGCCCTGGACTGGGCACCTGGATGTGGGGGTGGGACATCTCTGGGAGGGCAGGGGACTGCCTAGTCAAGAGCTCCTCAGGTGTCTCTCAGTCCCAGCTCCTGAATGCTGCCTATTCCTCCTTCCAGCCTTTCATTCTCTGTCTCTCCTGGTGGCCTTGACCTTTCATCCCACCCCTTTCCTGGCTTCTTTTCCCTCAGCTCTAAGGCCTAGTTCCAGCTCCTTGGGCTATCCTTAAACCCTAATAATGTCCAGCAAAGCAACAACTCCACGGCCCAGTTCCCACAGCCTCCCTGGCTTCCATGTGCAGCCAGCTCCTCACCTTGAATTCTTTTCTCTGCCTCAGCACAACACCCTCCCTGCCTGGGGCCCTAAGGCAGCAACCCCTCCAAAGCAACAGCCATATGACCTCTCACTCAACCCAGGAAAAGGGCCAGGCCCTGAAATAGGGAGCTCAGGACAGAGATGGGGGCTACTGGGAGTAGCTGCCTTTCCACCTTCTACCATAAACTCCCACTGGCATGCTGCCACTGCATGTGACCCAGCAGGCAGAGGGGGCAGAGGGGCACACCTCCGGATATTTGCCTGGGCCACCCCTTTCCTCTGGGCACCACACAGAGGGCAGGACAAACAGAGGAACTGGCCATGTTTATAAAGATTGGGCAGAAGCCCCACCCATGTCCCTCCCACACAGCTCAGAGCCCTGTGTGTGCCCAAAGCACGGACCCAGTCCCAGGTCAGCTCAGAACTTCACATTCAGGCAGCTCAGGCCTTAAAACTGTTTGCTGCCATGAGCTGTGAGATCTGGCTTCATCTGTGAAGTGGAGATGAGTGGATTCACCCCACTCCAAGGAGCTCAATGCTGGCCCCCATTAAAAGAGGGTGATGACAGCAGCTGCTTCCTGAAGCTTTTTCACAATAAACTGCACAGCACTCAGGAATACAAGGCACTGAGGGCCCGGCCAAGAGACACTGCACAGTGTATGTGCAACACTGTCGCCATATCAGCACTCCACCCAGCACCCCTCACATAACCTGTGCCTCCTGGCCCAGGACAAAGGGGCCATTACCGTCTTATGCATCAGACAAAGAACACAAGGGAGAGGATATCTACTAGTCCAGCTGACACAGCAAGGGCATCAGGCTGGACATGAGACTCCAGGCTGGGCTGTGCAAGCAGCCACCTCTATGGTTTCCACCTTTCCTACAGGCCTCAGGTAGGACAGTCTGCAGATCAGACTTGAAAACGAGTCCCTGACACCAGGGATGGTGATATGCCTTAGCAGCAAAAGTGCCTGTGCCTGGCAAAGTGCAAGGTGCTGAGTTTGATTCCCAGTCTAAGGAAAGAAGTCCCCGACGCCAAATAGGCCCAGTTCCAGTCCTCACCATCACTTCAACACCAACATGGAGCTCATGGGCTCCCTGTATCCTGGGTGGATGGCCGCTCTGAGCTGACTTTACAGATGTACAAACTGTGGTGCACAGAGGTGAAATCGTTCTCTAAGTAAGGTCTCCAAACAGAGCAGGCCCTGGAGACCATCTGAAGCACCCAAGAGTCTGTCCTAAGACCCTTGACTAGCCCCGAAACTCCTCGTGGCCCATGAGTCCTGAGGGATCTTTCCACCACCTGGCCCTCCTCCCTGCACCAGCTCACAGCCTCCCTGCTCAGCATCAACTCCTAGCCTTGTCCCCCAGGTCCTTGGTGGGGCTGCCACACACGCCCTGTACTCAGATGCTCCTGTTCCTGTCCTGCCACCGTGTCTTGCTCTGTTGCCTCCCAGCACTCACCACAGACACATGGGGTATACGTAGGTACATAAATGTGTCACCCTTTCAATTGTCTGTTCGCTGTTCCCCAAAAGGTCAGCTCTTGGGGAACAGCAACAATCACTGCCTTGCTCTTTGCTGTTCCCCACACCTGCGACATTCCCAGTCCCTAGTGAATCATCACTGAGGACCACCTGGTTAACAAGCAAATCACTGACATGGGCGGCATAGCCCCTGCTCAAGATACCTTGCACTGCCCCTGCACACCTCCTGGCAGCACTGAAAAGTCAGAAGAAATATGGGGAATGGCATCCAGAGGCTGCAGGTCACCCAAGAGGGAGAGAGGAGGTGGAAAAGAGACATGGGCTACAGTCCCAGCCAGAGACCCAGCTGCCTCTGAAGTGCAGTGTTTGATCTTCAAAATGCACAGCACATTTTGTAACCTGTTTGAAAATGTTTATTTCAATTAAAAAAAAACAAAAAAAACAAACCCTCCTGAGCTTGTTAACATGTGGAACAAGCTGTTTCTGACCTGGCCTAGCAAGAGCTTTCTCCACACCCACTTGTTCTACCCTCTGCCCCTTCATGAGAAGAAACCAGCTCCCTCCTCCCCAGCCATCAGCCCAGTGGAACAGCAAAATCTGCTTGTGGGATGAAGGTGTGTGTGTGTGTGTGCCCGCGCGCGCACACATATGCGCACCCCTGAGCAAAACTGCTTTTTTTTGACCTCCAAAGCAGCCCTTTGCACTCTGAATAAGAGCAGAGTCCTTGCTGTGGGGTGGGGTGGGGAGCTAGAATCAGGGCCCAGGGTCACAGCCTTTGTTTCAGTCACCAGAGTCAGTTAGCAAGGGTGCATAAAGAGGTACTCACTGTCCTCAGCCTGAGCTTACCATGGGTCCCCACTGATTCTCTACCTTGAGTAATCTTTTCCACTTGCTCTGGGAAGGCCCCTTCCTATCTCAGTTTACCCCTTGCCTTACAGAGTTATGCCATGAAAACAGAGGGTCTGTCTTGCCTATGCAGCCCATGACAGGACCCACTCTACCCCAAGCGCTTGGGACCATCCCTACCACATCTGTGCCAGGTCTCCACCATCACCCTGTGCACCCCTATCAGGGACTCCTGCTCTGGGGCTAGTTTGGGGGGTGAGAGGGAGACACACTGTATGGATCCAACAGGAGCCACAGTGGTCAGGAGGACCCTGAGGGACTACAGAGGAGCTGAAATGGGTAGGTTCTGAGCTCTCCTCAAAGTCTGCTGGCCTCGATTCTGAGCCTAGTTCTAAACAGTCCGTAAGCTTTGGGACTAACATGTCCTCTTGCCCCTCCAGGGCACTCTTCACTCACAAGTGAACCTGCAAGTCACAACACTCAACCCTTGAGCACTTGGTGTGTGGATCATTACTGAGTCTTAGCTGGCCAGGCTTCAGCAGTGGACAGGATGGCCTGAAGCATCCTGGCCCTGGGAGCTTATGCCAGGAAAGGAGACAGCCAGGGGGAGCAACAGCAGAACACCTGTACGGCAGTGGGTGGTGTGCAGAGGAAACGAAGCTGTGCTCTGGAGATGCAGGGGCAAGGCGAGAGTGGCATTTTCAGTAAAGTGACAGCTAGGTTGCACCAAGGGAGAGCACCAGAGCACAGACCTGAGAGGGTCACAGGGTACTGCAGGAGGATCAGTTGCGAAGTGGAAAACACCAGGGTGAAGATCCTAAGGTAGGTTTGTGCTGGAGGTAGGGGTGTGACCTGAGTCTGCTCTAAGGTGGGTGAGAGTGAACAGACGTATCTGGGAGGCAAGGGTACAGCTGGTGTAGGGTCTGTGGGCCATGGGCAAGGCTGTACCCTTTCTTAGTG
>PVKN010001294.1:6294-36227 GCA_004027915.1 Capromys pilorides | reverse complement strand
AATTCACTGGCAGCACATGAAGGCAGGCAGAGTGACCTGATCAGTTGTGGCTGCACCCAGCATCCAGGGCAGGGTATGGCCCTCAAAGGTGCCCCCTTCATGGCTGCTGACTTGTACACAGGCCAGTCCCAGGCATGCAGAGGGGCAATGCTGGGCCCTCCAAACAGTCATGGGTGGGTGAAGAGTCCTCGGCTTTCCTGCTTCCCAATCCAAGAATGGAGGCTCAGGGACATAAAAGTCACAGAGCATGGTCACCCAGTATCAGGTGACAAAAACACTAACTCTCTCTTGTAGATACTCCTCAGCTTCCTGCCTCTTAGTAGCCCTAGCTTTAGCTGAGGCCTCCATACTGGAGAAAGAATCCCAGGGACTTACAGGACAAGGGCAAGAGCAACTCCCTAACAACCAGAACTAGTGTCAGAAAAGCTGCCTTGGTGAAGAGAGAAGCTGAAGAAGCTGTAAGCAGATGGATCTCACTTGACAGGCAGCTGACCCACCAGGCTCACCTACCCTGCCAGCCGCATCAGCCTATGTGCTCGCTCAGGCACGCTGGCTTCCCCCTTGCTGCCTTGGACATATCAGAGCCTGCCCTAGCCTCAGGGCCACTGTACCTACTGTCCTAGCGGCTCAGAACTGCACGGCTCTTTCTTGATATTCAGGTCTAGCACCAATAAAACTGCCTCAGAGACTGGTTCTGACCTCCTAACAAACTTGGGCCCTTCTCTGGCCCCAGTACAGTGGCGGCGCCCTGGCATCATGAGCAGTGTTTAGCACACAGCATGTGTTCTATGAATATCTAGGGAGCAAATGAGTGATGCTGTTGTCCGTACGGGTCTGCACTCAGAGGAACAGAGAAGGGAGTCTCCAGGGGCCCCTGAGTCTTGGGCCTGAAAACTCAGGACCAAGTCTGATGTGTGTCCTAAAGACTGCCAGCAGGGCCCACCGTGAGGCCCACCCATGGAAGCAGCCTCAGCGGGCAACTGGAGGAAGCAGCTGCATGTATCTATTACAGGCAAGAGGCAAATCACAGAGGACATGCCTCCAGGAATGCACCGGTCCCCGCACTGGGGAAACCCCACTAAATGACACAGCTCTGGCGTACCCTGGCCTTGGAAAGTCAGACCTCTTAGGAGCCTGGGCAGTTCTGCACACCTTGCTCAGTGCCATCTTCTCCCGCCAGGCCTCTGCACACACTGCCTTAGCCTGGCTCCCTGAATGCTTCACCCCAACCTTCATCATTCCTCTTGCTTCAGTCACCATGTTGCTCACCTTCTCCTTGAGGGCACCTATAAGAGATACAATTTTACATTTGTGTGATCCTTTGATTACTGTCTCCTCAATGGCTAGGCACCCCCAGGAAGAGAGTCTGTCTTTCCTGGCCACTGCCTGACACAGGAATGGCCCAAGGCAGGGCTCAATAGATAGCTGGTACTTAAAAGTACATGGCTCCATCTCAACTCCCTCTACCTCACGCTGTGTGCTCCTGGAGCAGTCACTGAGCCTCTTTGGACCTCGGCCTTCGCATCTGCAAATCCAGCATAGTGATAGTCCTCACCTCTTGGGACTATGTGGAGTGAACGAGATGACACAAGTAAAGCATGCAGAACTGGCTACAGAGTACAGCTAGCAGCTGTTATTACTGCTGCTGTATCAATGAACGAACACACAAGTGGGGATGCTGGGCACAGCCCTCCTCAGGCCAAGAAAATGTGCCAGTCTCATCTTCTCCAGGGCTGGGGGAGGGGAGCATAACTCGCTGCCACTGTCTGAGGAGAGGTCTGCTTCTCTCCTCGGACAGTATCCCAGGAAGGTAGGGCAGCGGCCACTTTAGCCACCTGTGTACCAGCACCAGAGGTGGATGCCATGCACTGCAGCTGAGTTAGAAGACAGTACTTACTACCCAGCCAGGCTCAGCCAGCCCCTACCCTAATCTGCAGAAACACAGGGCACAGAAGGGCACCATCACCACCTCTCATTCTGAAGAGGTGCACAGAGATGCAGAAAGTACACAGGAAATGGGGGTGGGGGCAGGACTGGGGACGCCATGCTGGACTCCCTGACCTCTCTCTTGAGGCCACAGGAAAGGAGAGAATCAGAAAGGAAGCTCCCAGCCCCTGGCAGGCTGGAGCACAAGCCTGCGCCCAGTCTATCTCTTGCCACCCATGCCGCTCAAGATTGCCCAGACACAGGAGACGCACTACATGGCAATTGATGCTCTCCCCTCAACCCAACAGAGGAAGCCAAACAAGCACATGGGTGATCTACCCTCTCTCCATGTTCCTGGGATATCTGAAGCTAGCCACACATGACCATGCACACTGGTCACACAGCTCCCTCACCTGCCAGAGACTATAGCAATCCACCTTATAACCACATCAGGCACTAAGGTGGTGGCCATCACAGGATTGGGTAAGTGCCTTCCTTACTGTGAGAGGGCATGGGGCAGAGACATGCGCCCTCAGCTAAAGTTCTTGTCTCTAGAATCTGGGGCACTAGCAGAACTGTGGGAAAAGCAGGGAGCTCAGAGTGAGCACGGGCAGGTGGAGGGGCCATGACTCCCAGACAGGCCAGGTGGGCCTCTGTGGACACATAAAGACCACACACCCCAGAGATGCAGGGACTCTCACTGGAGACCACAGGGAGCCATAGGACAGGCACAGTCCCAAAGACGTTTCATGACTTCCAGCCCTGCTAACAAGATGCAGCCTCATACTGACATGCTCAGGGACACCACAAGATACAAAGCTAGACAATGAGACTGCATAAGGCCAGATCACTTTCAGTAGGGAATGAGAGCCTCCCTAGCCTCCAGTTAACTCCAGGGTCACCCAGAATGACTTAGTGTGCCATGGCCCCCCAGAAGCCCCATACAAATCAGACTCCAGGAGTACGCTTGCAGAGACTCAGGGAGCTGCACAGTACAGGCATGTCCCCAGGAGATAGGCCCTTGCCACCTCACATGACTGAAAACAGTCTTGGCCCTGCTCCTGGCCCCAGGAAAGGTATGGTCCCTCACCTAGTGCAGGCCTCTCCTCTCTCCTACTTACCTCCTGGGCCATGGGAGCTGCTAGTAGACGCAGGCTTCCAATGAGCAGGCAGGGAACAGGGATCCAGGACACCCACTGAGGACCCCCACCTAGCTCCATACCTCAGCCTCCCTGGTAGTAGTGGCAATGTGGCCCTGACCTGGCAGCAGCGGAGCTTGACTGGAGCTCTTACCCATGGAGGATGGGAGGTGGGACAGGGTAAGCCAAGACCAGAGCCGGCTGGGTAGGCCTAGGTCACATGGCCCACAGCTGCTGGACAGAAGATGGGCTGCCTGCCTGGGAACTGGAACCACGGCCAGCTTCAGCAGGTTCAGTCTCTAGCATATCTATGTATCTATATATCTATATCTATCTATCTATCTATCTATCTATCTATCTATCTATCTATCTATATGGATAGATATATCCCACTCTCCCTCTCTCCCTCCCTCCCCCCACCTCACCTCTACACCAGGCAGGACCACCTCTATACCAGGCAGGATGCCAAGGGCTCAGGAATCTCGGATTCAGCAGGGCCAAATGGAAGAACAGGCTTGGGAGTGGAGGAGTGCAGGGTCTAGGTGAGGGATGGGTGGGTTCTCTCACATGCAGGGCTGGCTGTGTCTCCCCACCCCAGACTGGGGCAGCATTATCAGAGGCACAAATGATGAATGGGGAGAGCACAGTGGGAGAGGGACGGTGGGATCTAGGATCCCTGAAAGCCATGCTGGCAGTTTAACAGGGCGGAACTAACCCTACCAAACATGCATAGCCTCACTCCGGGTCAGGCCCTGCTCAGGACAAGGACATGGACCAAGTCACTTTACTTTATCACTGCCCTAAATGGAATAGGAACATTAGCAGGCTCATTTTACAAGAGAAACTGAGGCCTGGGAAGGTGAGCAACTTGTATAGACACTGTAGGGAGGTCAGGTGCTGAGATTCCCAGGCAGGGTCACCCATGAGTCCTGATGCCTATTCCCTGAGCCAGCTGCTCTGGGCCTGAGGCTGGCTTGCTTAGAACATCCATCCAGAACAGGAAAATGTTTGCTCCACAGCAGATCTCCCTTGTACGATGGCCTGTCAGTCCCCTTGTACAAGGCAGACATATTCTTGGCAGTCAGGTGGGGCTAGGCCCTGAGGGAGAGGTAGTGTAGAGGACGAGAACACATAATGACCATGGCTGGAGGTACATCCCCTAAAGGCCAAGCCTCAAGATAAAGATGGAGGGCTGAGGATTGGCAAGATAGCTTAGTGGACTAAGTGCCTGCTTAAGCAAGCACAGAGATTGGGGTTTGATCCCCAGCACCACATGCTGCACTGGCCCCGCCCCCAGAGCATGCTGAGCTGTCTGAGACCTGATGTGGTGGTCCATGCCTGTGAGCCCAGTGCTGGGGTGACTGAAAACAGGAGGACCAGGAAGAATCTGACCTGCATAGTGAGACCCTATACCAAATACATTAAAAAAAAAAAAAAAAAAAAAAGATCAGGATGGTATGACTAGGCCTATACGGCTTCTGAGGGATAAGCAATACACTATAGTCAATATCACCTGGTCCAATAAAGTCTAAACAGACATCATTCACCCAGGTGGATGAGCGGGACCTTTTGACTCATCTCTTCCAAAAAGGGTACTTATTACTTCCATGTACACTTGCTATGCGACCCACTTCTCCATTGGATCAACATTACCTAGGTGGCTAAACTTATTGACCACAGTTTTGTCTTACACTGTACTCACCTCATGATTTTTCTCTGAGAAGTGGGCCCATTGGTAACCTGCTTGGGGCCCCTCTTGTCTCAGAAGCTATCTCTCCTCAATAAAATTTCCTACCCTTAACCTTGTTGCTCCTTAAAAGTTATTCTTCGATTTTGGGAAACACAAACTTGGCGTATCAGACATCTAGCAGGTTCAGAGTTACATGTATTTTTCCCTACATCATTTGGAGGCCCTACATCCCCAGGGCTGTGAGGAACCTGCTCTAGGAAGCCTTTCCTGATTCCTCAGGCCAGATCAGGTGCTCTGCTGGGGACCCTGGGCTGGAACAGCAGAGCCCAAGACAAGTATCCAGTCCCTATGAGCCAGTGGCCAAGCCAGGCCTTCTCAACCCCTCCCCCATGCCTCTGCAACCAACTCTTGAGGCCAGACACAGAACACAGGCTGGGAGACGGCCCTCTCCCAGGGCATGGGGCCCCATCTATCCTCCTTCTATCCAGCGAAGGGCTCTGACCAGGGGCTGGGCCAGGCTTGGGGCATAGCAGGACATGCCCAGGAACCACCATCCAGCCCATATCTACACCAGACTCTCCCTTGTGGGGGTGGGGCACTCATCAAACAACCTCCAAGAAAAGAGCCAAAAGGGCGTTCTCCCCAAACCAGACCGTCAGGTTTGTGCTCTGGTGAGGGTGGCTGAGACTGGGCAGTTTTGGCCAGTGCCAGGAAACTAGGTCCCACATGGAGGAAGGAAGGGGGGCTGAACTGGGTGATTCTCAGTTTCTTACATTCTGTAACACTGGTACTCAGCTACTCCTTTCCTTTCCTCCCTCTGTTCCAAAGTCAAAAGGTATCACAGGGTACATAGCCAGCCACCAGAGTCTCCTTGGCTCCGCTCTCTCTCGGGCCTGCAGGTAACCCCTACTGGAGTCTTTTTCTGAAAGGAAGACACTTTTAAAAACAACATAAATGGCAGCATATAACACACACCATTCTTCCCCATGCTTCTGGCCCTTAGGCAGCAGCGAGGTGAGTGGGAGATACACACTTGGGGCCTGGCACATGCAAGCAAAATGTGGACTCCATCAGTTCACAGCAGGCAGCACAGTCTGGACTTACCAGAGCCCAGAAACAAAACAGGCTCATCCACAGGGGATGGAAAGTGTGCCATGACCCCCTGGTCCCTGGATGGCACATGGAGGAGGAGAGATGAATGACCTACATTGCACGTGAGTAAATATAAAAAACTGATGCACACCAAAAGCAGCAAAACATAAAAACGATGTGTCCTACGATTCTGTTTGGATAAAATACAGAACCAGGCAAATGAACCTAAGTAGGTTTTAAAAAATAAATTATTTTTGTCAAACTTCAGTGATGACATAGAGGAAGACAAAGGGACAGCCTGAAGTCTGTAGAGCAGCTCCTCTTGGGAGAGAGTGACCTGAGGACTAAGAGCTCTTGGGATGCAGGGTCAGGTGGGCATCGTCTATTCCTTCACCTGGGGATGGGGTGACCTGGGTGCCTCTTTACAGTAACTGATTATGCTATTTATCTGTGTTACCGTCAAATCCTAACAATTTCAAATCACGACTTTATTTAGGGAAGGGTCTAAAGGGTGTTCAGGGTCTCACTACTAGATCTGACTTGTAGTGATCCACATGTTTACAGTTTCCCAAAAGCCAGGATTACAGGCGTACAACACCATGCCCAGTCTCAACTGCTGTCTCAGTGCACCCTGGGGGCGGGGCCGGCACAGTAGGGCTGGGGTTTGAACCCCTGGCCTACTGTGCCTGCTTACAGGTGCTTTAATTTGCTGAGTTATTTGGTTGAATCATGACTTTAAAGCAAAGATTATGTATGTACATCTCAGCACTCTTCCTGTTCCTTGTTGGCAAGGTGGTGCCTACTGCTTTGGCATCCTGGTGGATCGGCTGTAAGGCCTTGAGTGCACCCCATGGGCCCACTGGGGGATCGGTCTTTTGCTCTTACAAATGGCACAGCAGTACTAGCCATGTGCAGCTGTCATTTTGAAAGTGTGCACACAAGCATGCCCTGTGCAAGGGTTGCCTCACTCAGCCCTGTAAGGACAGCCTGCCCCCCTGCTGTCAGACAGGGTGCCACCAATCCTGAACTGTGCCAGCCAGGAACAGTCTGGTCCTTCTCGGCCTAGTTTTCATTTGCATTTTCCACTTAGTAGGTTAAGCACTCTTTCAGATTACAAAAGCCATCAGCATGTCCTCTTCCAGCTAAGTGTCTATTCAAAGCTTCTGCCTATTTTTCTGTTAGGTCAGGGAAACTTTTGTAACCCGAATCTGACTATGCTCTCTATTGAAAATTTACCTCTACCCACACAGCTAAGACCACCTCCTTGCCAGGATCCCCAAGCCACATCTACTTCTCACCTGCTCCAGGCATGTGCAACTTCCTCCAACATGCACAGGTCCCCTGCAATATCCAACACACGACCACAATGCACTGCCCAGACTGGACAAAGCACAGCATGACCTGCTCCACGGGGCTTACACTCAACTATCACACAAATGAGATGTGAAAATTCCAGCTGACACAGGCTCGCTGCAGGGACAGCTAAGGACAGCGTTGGAAGTGAGGGCAGTGAGGCAGAGGCAGGCACAGGAGGGCCAGGGCCTGCGGTGGGCAATGGAGACTGGCTGCCTGCTACAAGATGTGACCAGGGGATGCCGAGTTGGTGTGGGGGTGGGAGGGAAGGTCACAGCACTGGCCCTAGCAAGGCAGATGGGGGCCAGAACTATAGGAACTGATGCAGCAGCCACATTCTGCATACCAAGATGGAACATTGTGGTTCAGATACCAGGGATGAGGACAGGAGACATGGCAAAGGTGACTCTGAAATGGCTCAAAACGCAGCACCATCTTGCACATAATAGGGTTTTGGAAGGGTTCCAGAAATGCCAGGCCCAGTCCCGAGAAGAGCCCAACTTGAGGAAAAAGGGAATAATGTAGTAGAATCTCTCCCCTCAACACTAAAACCTACCATGTAACTGCAGTCATCCAGATGGTGAGGGGCAAACACAGACCCACAGAACAGCACAGAGAACCCAGAAACCGACCCACACCAATGCATCTAATTGGGTTTTTAAAATTATTTTTTATTGTAGTAAAATATACATAATAATTATAATCTCAACCATCTGTAAGTTGTTTTAGTGGCTTTACATACATCTGCAATGTTGTATAACCATCACTACCATCTATTACCAGCCCTTTTCATCATTCCCAACAAAAACTCTGTACCCAGTTAAAAAAATAACTGCTTCCTCTTCCTCTGCTCCCTCAGCCTTAGCTAACCTCTCTTCTACTTTCTGTTCCTTTGAATCTACCTATTTTAGGCCCATCACACAAGTAGAATCATACAGTCTCTGCCCTCTTTGTCTGGCTTATTTCACTAAGCATAATGCTTTCCATGTTCAGCTACATGACAGCATCTTTCAAAATATCATTCCTTTTCATGGCTGAATGATATTCCATCATGCATACATGTGACGTTTTGCTTCTTTCATCTACTGGCTCTTGCGAATGATACTGCTTTGAACTTGGGTGTATGGATATCTGTTCAAGTCCCTGCTCTCATTTCTTCTAGATGTATACCTGCAAGTGAAACTGCTGGGTCATGAGGTAATTCTACACTTTGCAAACTGTCAAACCACTTCTTCCTGGTTGTGCCACTTTACAATCCCACCTGTGATGCACAGGGTTATCCACAGCCTCCCAACACTTGTTAGTTCTGTTTTGGTTTGGTTTTTGGTAGTAGTCACCCCAGTAGATGTGAAGTGGCATCTCATACTAGTGACTGATTCTTGACAAAGAAGCACAGGAAAGTCAGTGAAAGAAAGAATGGCATTTTCGACAAATGGTGCAGGGCTACCTGGACATCCACAGGCAACAACAGAAGAACCTTGACCTAAACCTTCGTTCTTCACATAAAAATTAACTCATAATGGATAATGACCTTAAAAGTAAAATGTAAAACTTTAAACATTTTAGAAAAATAATTTCAGGAGCTAGCACAAGATACAGCATTCTTAATTATGCCTGACGTTAATATCATGATCCATAAAATGAAAAATTAATAAAGTGACTTAATCAAAGTTAAAACTTAAGCTCTGCAAAAGTCTATGTGAAGTGGGCCAGTGAGATGGCTCAGCGGTCTAAGCACCTTCTTAGGCAAGCTTAGGCAACCTCAGGGATCACAGTTCCATCTCTGGCATCACATGCTGCGCCAGCCTGACCCCCTGGGCAGGCTAAGTCGGCCATAATAACAATAAAAAAAGTCTATGTGAAGAACTCTATACAAAGACAAGCCACAGACTGGGAGAAATGCTTGCAAACCACACCTGACCAAGGACCAGCATCTATGATGGGCACGGCATTCTTTAAACTTAGCAGTACTAAGCCAAATAATCCAATAAGAAATGAGCAGAAGACATGAGACATTCCATCAAGATACACAGATGGCAGATAAGCACATGACCGAGCGTTCAGAATTATTAGCCTTTAAAGACACACACATAAAAGCCACAGGAAGATATCACCACATACTTATTAGAAGAGTTAAAATAAAAAAGTGACATTACCAAATGCTGATGAGGCTACAGAGAAACAGGATTGCTCACACATTGCTGGTGGGAATTTGAAGTGGTACAGCCACTCTGGAAAACAGTCTGGAGACTTTCTTAAAACACGCAACTACCATCCTGCCCAGCAACTGCACTTCTAAGTATTTGTCCCAAAGAAACAAAATTTATGTTCCACACAAAAAGCTGTGCGTGAATGTTTGTAGCAGCTTTTATCATAATAGCCAAAAAGCTAGAAACAAGCAGATGTCCTTCACTGGGTGGATGATTAAACACACTGTGGAGCACCACCCAGCCATAAAGAGGAATGAACTCCTGATATACAGTGATTTGCCTGAGTCTCCAGAGACTCGCGCTGCATGAGCACAGCCAATTCCAAAAGGCTGCATATGGTATGATTCCACAAACTGATTGATTCCAATTTGTTCATTCCACAAATGTTGAAACAACAGCACAAACCTGGGGAAAGACTAGGCAGATATGGGGAGTAGGGGACATGGATGATGGTATGCTGTGTCTCAATCACCAGGAGGCCAACATCCTAGATCTGACCTTGGAGACAGTTTTGTGTGATGTTACCACTAAGGGAAATTGGGTAAAGGGTGCATCACCCTCCCTGTCCTCCATTCTTCTGGGCCTTCCCCAACACAGTGGTCATTGCAGTGTCTGCCTTCCACAAGTTAGGGCTGGGAGATAGCTCAGTACAGTAAGTACTTGCCTGCCTTCCACAAGTTCCACGAGAGCAGGGTTTGACAGGTCACCACCAGCTTGCTAGGGTGGGGGCAGCCATGGTTGGTTTCATAGGAGACACACATTGAATAGCCACTGAATGAATGAATAGTAATAATAACAATACTAATGACAGCTAACACTGACAGGTTTAAATGCCAGCTCTTACAAGTACTTTACATGAATGAAATAACCCTAAACCATCAGTTTCCAAAGGGGAGAAACAAAGGTCAACAGAAGTGGGGTAGAGGTTGCAACATGTCCAAGGTCACTCAACCTGATAATCTGTACCTACCCTTATACCAGTAGGGAGCAGAGCCAAGTGGCCAAAGCCAAGCCAGCTGATCTGGAGCCTTTGACAGCAATCTCCAGCCAGAGGGTATTCTCATAAAAAGTGGCATGTGCCTGGGGAAGAAACAACATGCCTGCCCTCCCAACCCATTCTCTCCTCCACACAGATGTGGGTGCCTCCAAAATCCTGTATACTGTATAGACACTTGGGGCTCATCCGAATTCCATCCACCCACCTGGAGCCTGCATCCCGTCTGTGGGCAGGAACATTCCACCTCCATCCTTCTGTTCAGCTACTTTCAGTGGGCTGAGGGACACCTCTGACCTCTGCCGTGGAGCATTCTTCTTGGTACAGAGCTTGCTTTAACCACCCAAGGAAATCTCAAGATCAAAATATTGAGAGTACTGGGCATGGTGGCACATGCATGTTATCCCAGCACTTGGGAGGCTGAGGCAGGAGTATCAGTGTGAGTTAGAGATCAGCCTGGGCTACAAAAGTGAGCTCAAGGCCAGCCTGAACTGCATAGCGAGACCCTGTCTCAAAAAGACAAAAAAAAAAAAAAGTATATACATAGAGAGAGAGGGGGGAGGGGGAGGGAGAGAGTGTGTATAAGCTACAGCCCCATGCTACCCACCTTGTACCTTTTCCATATAGTTTTAAACCTGAACAATGTTGCTGCTGCTACTCAGGGAGTAGGCAGGGACCAGGGAGCCTTAGGTACCTTGGGATAGTACCTGGGGACTGTAACCACGTGAGCTGGCTTTACCTCTTAGCTTGACACAGTGTGGGGAGCTTCCAGCTAGTGATTCTGAAGATGCACCAAAAACAAAGTGATGAGGAAGAGGAGGCTGAATATATCTGACAATACTGCAAAGAGTTCAAGGAACAGGGACTTCTAATGCCTGTCCTCTTGCTCTGGGGGGCAGCTTCGTGGCATCTGCTTGATAATTATTCACAAAACTGACCATGGAAGGGCCGGCAAGATGGCTCAGCAGTCTAAAGTGCCTGCTTAGGCAACCACAGGGACCACGGTTCAATCCCCAGCACCACATGCTGTGCCAGCCCAACCCCAAGGGCAGGTTGAGCTGGACATAAAAAAAACAAAAAACTGACCATGGAGTTTTCTTCACATTTTACAATATCTATTGTATGTACATTTTGGATCTTTGGATCCTGTTTACTCCTTCAGTTTCTCACACTGTGGAGACAATATGATGTTTACATATGTGTTTGGTTAATTTCTTATGAATATGAGAAACTGGGCTGGGGGAATGGGAAAAGGGAAGGGAACAAGCAATACACACACACACACACACATATATATATATAATAGTAGTTACATATACATATGACACTAATTTCTCTTAATTTATTGAAAAGAAAGGTTTGTGCTAATATTATTTGGACAATTAAATGTTGGCATCTTGTTCTGAGTAATTTAAAGATAACACACAAATTAACCATTGTTATCTTCCTATTATCTTGTTTTGAAATTTTCTTCCCCCACCCCCCTTTAAAATAAAAAAACAAACAACTGAGCATGGAGGTTTCTGCACTTTCCACACTTGTCAGGCTTTACACTACCATGCAAGAGAACCAAGGAGTGTGAGCCCCACCCCCGGGGAGTTCTCTGTGTCTGCACATGCCTGCCAACAGTCTCTGTCTCTCCTCAGTTTCTGTCTCCTCCCTCCTCCAGACCGTAACTGCTGCCACAATCACAGCATCACCTTGGCCCCTTGCAACTCTTGGCCTGTTTCCTGCAAGGAAGACAAAGGCCTGGACACAGCCAGCCCCTGAACCCTCAGGCTATGGCCACAACATTCAGGCCTTTCTGCATACTGGGCACTCTCAGTCCTGCTCCTATCACACACCCAGGAAGCCTCCCTAGCCTTCAAAGCAACAGTCCAACATGTCCCTGCCCTGACCCAACCCAGAGTATCACAGCAGGCCACACAGGATAGAAGTGTTCCCATGGCAGAGATAGCCCTGGCTGATGCATCTGTGCCCTGTGCTAGACAAGGCAGCGCAGCAGTGAGGCTGGTTAGGAAGTGTAATGCGCAGGTGCCTAGAGCAAAACAAGAGTCCCCAGAAAGGCGCTGTGAAGGAACCATTTTGCAGAAGAGGGTAAAGAGGCTCCAATGGGCAGGTGCCCACGCAGGCCTACACAATGTTTATCAGAGCCATGAGCCCATGCAAGTCTGAGGTCTGACACTGACCAAAGTCCACTTATTCAGCCAAATTGTTCTCTCAACCACATATCAAAACCTCTTTATCACGCACTTACTGGGTGACAGGCACCGTTCTAGACAGTGAGAATGTGACAGCAAGACAGAGGCCCTGTCTGCCTGGAGCTGACCACAAGACCACACACAAGACAATAAACAGGGGCGGGGACACAGAGTGACAGGTACTCTATCAGAGGGCAGAGTTGAGGAGGTTCCTGAAAAAGTGCAGAGCAGAGACCAGACACAGCCAGGGTCCGATGTAGGGCTGTGGTGACGTGGGGCTAGCATTCAGTGAGGAAGGCAACAGCCACTGAGAAGGCTAAGGGGTGGATGGTGGACAGCTGCCAGGCTAAGAGGGAGGAAGGGGGGTGGCTGAGGTCAAAGGGATCTGCCCCAAACCCAGAAGAGTAACAGCCACTCCCTAACCACAACAGTCCTCACCACAGTCCTCCAAGGGATGTGTGGTCACCAGCCTGCTACAGAGAAGGAAGAAACGGAGAGACTGGGAATGCTTCCCAGTGGCACAGCTGGCCAGGGGTGGGGCTGGACAGAACTTTTCCCCAAAAGCTGACTGCCAGGCCACGTGGATGGTGGCTCTTCACTGGGGACTGCAGCTCTTACAAAACAGGGACCCAAAGCCACTCATCTACAGGAGGTCAGGGCTGCCACGCTCAGACCCCAGGGTAGTTCCAGGCCTTGGTCCTTTAGGCCCTCCTGTTCTACTTCTCCTGTATCCCAGTATTTGTCTTCTTGGGAGTGACATTGAAGGTTTTTGTTTTAATCCACTCACATTTGTTTATTTATATGCACTACTCAGAATGAAACCTAGGGCCTTGGGCATGCTAGGCAAGTGCTCTCCAACTGAGCTGCTACACCCTTAGCACTTTATAAAAATTCTTATTCTGAGACAGAGTCTCTCTAAGTTGCCCAGGTTGGCCTTGAGTTTAGAATCCTTCTGCCACAGCCTCCTGGACTGCTGGGGTTACAGCTGTGTATCACCATACAGATTATTTTAAAATTTCAATTTTAATTTTTTTTCAAAGCTAACTTGATAGTCATATAAACATTAAGTAAACCCTAGTGCTCCTGTGCACCACCACCTTTGAAAGTGTTTTTCTCTGGAGAAATTGAACCTGTACCACATGGAGTCTCTGGGCCTATGGGCAGCACAGGGGACAGAAGAACTTAGGAAATGACACTATAGGGATGAAGAGGCAGGATCCAGACTGTGGGAAAGTGTCCTGGACAAAGGACCCAGCTCCTCCATGAATGAAGCCCAGCAATGTGATCCAGAGATGAAAGATGTAAAAGGCGTTTCAACCACGTGTCAGGTGCACACCTATTCTGAACCCATATCAAACAGAAAGATAAAAAGATTGCAAAACAATCATCATGAAATATGAGGACATTAAGGAATTCCTGTTTATAGACAAATCTGAAATATTCCTAGCTAAGGCATATGATACAGCATTTTTTTTTTTGGTACTGGGAACCCTGAGCTTGCCAGAAGGCGCTGTGCCACTGAGCTATATCCCTGGCCCCTATAACATACTTGTTTTAAAGTAACCAGGGAAGTGGGGGCTGGGGAACAGATGACAAATCCTGGTTGTGGCAAGGACCTGTGAAGCTGGGAACAAGGACCTGGGGTGGAACAGAGACCACAGTTTTGAGTGTGTGAATATGGCCATGAACAAAGGTGTTTAACATTTCATAAGCCCAGTGTAGAGGTGCACACATGTAAAGCCAGCTACTAAGGAAGCTGAGAAAAGGATTGCAGATTCAAGGCCAGCGTGGCAACTTAGCAAAATCTTATCTTAAAATAAAATCAACCTCTAGCACTAGACAAGAAAAAAAAATGTTTATAAAAGGAGATATGACCTTAATCATAGAGTAAGGAATGCTGGATCACACTGTGAATCCCAACTACCAGATCCAAGCCTACACTCTGCCTCCCTAATAACTGTAATGGTAATAACAGTAACAGGGACCATAATGATGTGATGACAGCAGCCTGTTCTGAGCTGCATGTGCACGCTGACTCACTTCATCTTCCAGCAACCCTGGCCCACAGCAAGTCATTACCCTCCTGTTCCAGATGTAGGAACTCGGGGACATGAGGCTCAGCCTTTGCCTGAGATCAGGGAGGAAGCTGTGTTGGAGCTGGACCCCAGCCTTCCCCAGAGAAGGCCTGGGACAGAGAAGATAAACACACCATTTAACTCTCAGCCCTCAGTGAGCTGGGGTGCACAGCAACACTAGCTATCCCTCCTCTTGTCCCCAGAACATCAGCAAGGCTCTTGCAATGCAATACTCACATCTTCAGCACAAGCCTTTGTTGGAATTAAAGTATGGATCAGCAGGCAGTCTGACCCCACACAAGCCAGAAATGATAACCAAGAGTGGATGACCTGATTCTGGGACCTGAAAGAGGTGTGGTATTCTCCCTCTTGGGTTGCAAAACTAGCCCCAACAACCACCAGCCCTGTGTGCTCTTCCCTCCAGTTCCCCCAGAGTCCAGATGTCAGGAACAGCAAGGGAGGCCAGCCTGGTGACATCAGCATCCTTCCCATTAGTAGCATATCCTGGGCCTACAGAAGCCATCTTTCCTCCAGCCAGCTTCAGCTGGATCCTGTCTCCAAACGCAGAAAACTTTTGACAGGTGCAGAGGGAAACAAACATATATACCTGTAGTCTCAGCACCCCAGGAGGCTGAGGCAGGAGAACGTTGTAAATTCAAGCTCTGGGCCTCAGCTGCCTTACCTCTAACTTAGGGAATAACAGTCCTATTTCCCTAGAGTATGCTACGACTTAATCACTCCATGTAAAAGCGGAAAAAAACACCAGGAATGTCAGAAAGCTGATACTTTTGCTAGCATTCCTTCTGACCAGTGGCTCTCTTCTCACTTGCTGAAAGAAGCTTTATGTACCCCATGGCCAGGCCCCATGGCCAGACAGTAGGATTGAGATGGCCTGGGCTTGGGCCTGTGCCTATAACCTACCCCACGTGGTTCTGCATGTAACTCTGACTGCAAGAGGAGGGGCGGCCAGCAGGAGGAGAGGGTGTCAAGTGAGGCAGGCTGACGAGGTGGAGTGAGGGAGAAGGGGCAGGGGCAGGGGCAGGAGCAGGGGCAGGATCCAGAGGATTTTCTCCTGCTGCCCACCCTCCCCCACCTAGAGCCACCAGGAGTCTCAGGCCTACTGGAATGCAAGGAATGAAGCCAGGCCTGGTACAGCAATCTCCAGGACCCCTCCCCCTTCGCATCCCACAGAAGCACACACCTCGTCAGCCCACCATCTCCCCTGGGAAGGTCTTGGCCATCATTCAAGCCCATCTTCCCTGTCTGCAACCCCTTGCTCCAGGCCTTATCCTTGGAGCTCTGCTCTGGAACCTCTTATTCCCTCAGGGGCCCTCAATCACAGGGCCTGGCATCACTGAGGGCACTTATCAGTGTGGGCAGAATGACAGTGGTAGTAACTATGACCACCAGCCAACCAGCACAGGCTAGCAGTGCTGCTCCCCAGCTGGGCAGGAGAGCACTTGAGAGGGTTTCCTAAGGGACCCATGAGGAAATATCATGAGAGTGCTAAGCCTCAGCCAGAGGGCTGTAGGCAAGTGCAAAGGGAGTACGGGTGGAAGTGGGGGGGGGGGTGGACAGGGTGGTGGCAGCCGGGAAAGCATCTGCAGTTGGAAAGGGTCCTACTCTAACCTCAAACATATCTGCTGTTCTCCACCTCTGTCTCTCACAAGGATGGTGATCTTGCTGACCTGCTAGAGGGTACTGAGGTATTACTGGGGTGTCCCCAGATCCTGTCACCCCAGGACTGGACTCCAGCACACTTTGGGGAGACCACAGCAAGTAGCTTCCTTCATCCCTGAGCCTGTTCTTGATAATTAAACCATAAGCTGATTAGTCAAGGAAAACCTTTAATTAGCCCTTGAAATCATTCAGGACAATTACAGCCTCCTTTCTGGGCACCATGCCCACCCTCTGCTGGGGTGTAAGTTTGGTGCCAGGGCAAAGGCAGGAGATGGGGGCTGCGCCCTTGCCCCTGCTGGCAGTCCTTTCCCTCAAACACCAAACCCAGGCCGCCAGATGAATGGTAGCAGTGGAGGGCAAAGACCCCTGGTCTCTTCATAAAATACATCAGAATAAATCCAAGCAGGGTTAGGAAAAGGATAGGCATTCGCCAAGGGACACTGAGGAAGACAAGTCAGTAGGGAGACATACCATGTTCATGGATTGGGGGTGTGTGCCTGTGACAAGCTGCTCCTCAAGCACAGCCAAGAAGAACAGTGGGAGGGCTTGTGCTTGCTGCAATCAAGACTTAGAGATGAAATAGGACACTGTGGTACTGATGGGGACAAACAGCACAAGAAACAAAGAGAGCACCCAAAGACAGCCCTGCTTAGGCAGAGATCATGGTAAGGGCAGGGTGGGGAAAGTCAGTCTGTTTTTAATCAATGGTGCCTGGGTGATGGGGTCCATGTGGGAAATATGCTTTGGATGCTCACCTTGTGTACAAACCCATACATACCAACAATAAAAGCTAAATCTGAAAAGCCAAACTACAAGCAAGACAAATGACACACGGGTAAAAATGAATAACACATGGGTAAAAATTAAGCACCTTTGTCCATCAAAGAACACAATATAAAAAGTGAAAAGACAAGCCGTCTTGGAAACTAAGTGTACTTCCTCTGAAGCAATGGATTTAACTCAGAAATCAGAAATCAAAAAAGGGCAGAGCACCTGCTTAGGTAGATGCAGAGGCCAGGGGTTTGATCCCTGGCCTGAATTGATGGCCCTACCCCTAGGCACGCTGAGAGAGCGACTGAGACTTGGCATGGTGGTGTGTGCCTGTAATCCCAGCTTGTGGGAGGCGGATGACTATTAGTCTGATCTCCATAGTGAGACTCTGTAGACCCTGTAGCCCCTGTCCTAAAATACACACACACACACACACACACACACACACACACAGGGCAGACAGACTAAAGGAAACTTAGGCAGGTGACCTGAAACGAGCCCTTGGGAGAGGAATTTCAAAGAACCCAGAGAAGCTGCTCCACCAGCCCAGGAAAACACTGCTTCCATGGGAGGATACCACAGAGCTGCTCAGCACCAGCCTATGGGACGTACCAGGAACTCAGCCTGGTGCCACGTTCACCTCCACACCTGGGAAATGGGTCAGATGAGGCTCCAGGGATGGCTGGGATGCAGCCTGGAAGCCCTGCACAGGGCAAGAGGTGCAGTACTCACCTTAATTAGCTTCCTTACTAATCATGCCCAGGATCACATCAGGCCTTCAACCTCCACAAGGTGAGCCCTGGACAGCCAAAGGCCAGGAGACAGGCTCCACTTGCCAGCAACTGGATCTGTTTACCCACTACCATGTCCTCCTGGAGGTCATGAGAGGCCAACACATCTTTGTTGGAAAAAAATAAACAGTCCCCTTCATATTTATACATCAGGCTCCATAGATAAACAGAGGAACAGAACTCCAGGGCCATTCTAGACCAGCTGACGAGCCTCAGTCTAGACAGGAAGACACTGAGGCTGGCAGAGTGCGAGGGTCTACGAGAGGGGCTAACTGAGACCTGACCTCCAGCATTCCCTCACTTCCTCAAAGACCCCCTATGCTCTCCTGCCTGTGGATCCCCCTCAGGCAGCTGCTCTGGCCCTCAAGTGCCCATATCCACTTTTCCCCCATCCCCCAGCTAGGTCAGCTTGTCATTTACATGGCATTTCCTCCTCAGGAAAGCCTGCCTGCCTCTGCTCACCACGGGTTTCCCAACTGGCACCATAGCAATGACCCTCAGCTGTCATAGTTAGTTGCTGAAGAAACTATGGCCCACCAAGCCATGGGAACAGAGCAAGGGAAATGGTGATGGCCCTGTCCTTCCACTCCTACCCTCACCCCTTTGAAGTTATGCTACAGGAGGGAGCACCATAAGCAACAGCCCAGCAAGTCACCACATACTGTAAGTAGCTATATTATTGCAGGGAGGGTGTGGCCAGTGAATGATAGAGATGGGGTGGGAAGGGTAGAGGGCCTGTAGGGAGGGGGATAATCAGCAGAGACTTCCCTCGATGGAGGAATGAGCAGCCATGCCAGCCTAAGGAGCAGTAACAACAAAGGCCCTGAGGCAGGACCCAGCCTGGAATGTCCAGAGAGTTATGCAGACAGACAGATGATGTGTGACAGGAGAGGAAGGTGGCCTGCCTAGGGGGTGATGATGAAAAGTGCTAGGCGCCAGGGATTCAGAAGGGACAGCAATAGGTGTCTGAGGTTTAAATTGCAGAGGAGAGGAAAGGAGTCAGGACAAGACCAAGTATGAGGCTCAAACAAGAGGAAGTGATGTTCATTTCCAAGACAGGATGCCAGAGGAAAGACGGGCTCAGTAGTCAAGTCTTGTTTTCTTTCTCTGGCTCTGTGTCTCTCTTTGGCTAAGGTCTATATCCTTTTAGTGGATGGAGCTGAGAGCAGGCTGTTGATGTCTGGTCTCCCCAGATCAGCCTGGACCCAAGTGCAGGCCTAGCAAGGACTAAATGTGACTCCTCATCACCCAACAGGTGAGACGTGAAATGCATAGGCTGCTGGGATTGGGGAGAGAACAGGAAGGATGGTCCCAGTGATAACCAACATACTACTTTTGCAGGAGAAAAGAATAAAAATGACGCTATAATCCTAGTACTGAGATGTGGAATAATGCAGACTTACAGATGGCTCCTGGAGTGCACATGGCTCTGTCACTTTGGGAGCATGTTTGGCGGGTCTGCCCTTCCCCTGCCTAACAATGTACTTCTGGGGGTGCACCCTGGACATGTGTGTACACTGAGAGGCACATGAGAGACACCACCCAGGAGACACAGTGCAGCAGAAGATGGAGAAATAGGTGCTACACAGGACACAGGAAGTGCAGACACATGCAGCCACCCAGATGGACGGCATGAACCCAGGATGAAAGAAGCTAGGACTGATTCCTGGAAGATTCCATCATGTGAAGTTCAAAGGCAGACAAGATGGAAGATGGCATTCTGTAGCTCTGAGGTATACACATAGTAATAAAACTATTAGGAAGCAAAGAGCTGATGGCCACCAAGATCAGAGAGTGTGATCACCATGGAGGTCACAGTTGGGAGGGAAGAAGGGAGGATGGGAGTCTCAGGGTACTGAGTTTTGTTTTCCCCTGAGAAAGTGTTTGTCTACTTTACAATTCTCTGCTAAACTCATGCACACATTTTATGCTCTTTTCTACAAGTATATTATATCTGGCAGTTATTAAAAGTTCTTTAAAACAAAACTATAAAGATACCATACACATGCACACACGCATACATACAAATATATAGAGCAATTGAGAATCATGTAACCCAGGGCCAGGCTATTTATGGAAGATATGGGAAGCTACAGAGGGACTACGGAAGTCCTACAGCAGCAAAGAGGGGTCCTACAAGGACTTCCTACACGTAGATTCAGGGAATCCTCACCTGGGGGCGAGTCTGCAGAGGACTCAGCAGTCCACGAGGCCCTACTTTCTCCCTATGCCCAGTTGTGACCACTGACTAAAGGGGGCAGGTAGGGGAAAGCCTGGCACCTCCTGGCTCAGGATGGCAGGCCACTTTCTGTTGTGTGGGAGTGGTGAAACCCGGCTAAGGAAGCAAGCTCAAAACTGCACACAATGCTGCTTTATCAGGAGTCTCCAGGGCCTAGCACAGGGAGGGAACAGCAGGAAGGCTCTCTATGTGAGACCTTGCCCATGCCCCCATCTGCCAAGGTGTCCCCTCACAGCTCTTCTGCAGGCTCCCAGGAATGAAGACACTAAAGAGGCTCTATCTCGAAGGAAGGAATGGAGAGGAGAGAGGGCCTTCCTAGTTATGGGAGTGGCAGTGGGAGGGGCCACTGCAATTAGGAGTCAGACCTCCGGAGTCCAAATCCGAGTCTCTGCACTGTGACCCCAGATGGGTGAGTCTCTCAGGTTCTGAATTTCCTCCCCTATTTAAAGGAGATAACAATGACACCTAGGGTGATGGGAAAGTTAGTTCAAGGAAAGCACTTAGGAGACTGCCAATATTAGTTATGAAGAGTAATGATACTTTCAATACTGAAACCAGCAGCTAATCATCTTTGACACTATATACTCTGCCTGCTACATAGGATTTTATATCCTCAAAACTACCCTATGAGGAGGCACTGTTATTATTCCCATTGTACAGTTAAGGACATCAAGGAATGAACACATACAGTGACTTGTCTGGAGTCACAGCTGCTAGTAAGGGACAAAACTGGCTCTATAGTCTGTACCCTCCATCTCTACAACATGTAAATTAAAAGCTCCAGAGTGCAATCAGGAAGGCATAGGTTTGAAGCTTAGATCTCTTACTTCCTGGTTGTGAGGTTACAGTCAATGCCTCAGTTTCCCCTACCCAGGGAAAGGAAATCAGATATTAACAACTCTCACAAAATAACATTCAGATGCCTTTCAACAACCCAAATATGCTCTACTTTACCCATTAAAATCAGAACACTGACTGGCAAAGCTCACAATGCCATATACTACCTTGTCCAAGACAGTGAAGGTGTGAGGGTTAAGAGTGTAAACAGGCACCCTGTCTGGCGGGTTGACACGTTAGCAGAACTAAGGGACACCCACCTGGGGCCCACAAGCCCATTTCTAGAGGTGACCCCGGCTGCGCTGACAACTGTTGCAACCCTGTTCATAACAGAAACACTAGCATGGCCCGCAGTGAAGTGGGTCAGTGGGGCACACATACTGCGGGTACTAGAGGATGAAGACACACTGCAGTCTGATCCAGAACTTTGATGTGAAAAGGCAAAGGGCAGGATGGACACAATCAAGGAAGTTGGCTCTGCTCAAGTAAAAACAAAAGGGCATGGCGCACAACTTCAGGAACACAGCAAGCAAGAAAGAAAAGAACCAGGACTACCACTTTGAGAAGGACACGGGCAGCTGAAGCAGGGACTGCCTCACTGCTCTAGGTCCTCTGTGGTGTTGCAGTGATTAAGTAGGGAACTAGGTAATTCATGCACATGCATCAAAATGCGTCTTCTGAACATGAAAACACAGGGAGAAATGAGGTCATCAGCACCTGGTCTTCAGGGTCTGTGTGCAGAGCATGGCCACGGTACTCAAAAGGCACACAAGGCCACACTGCATAAGGCATGTCAGGAGCCTGGCACTACAGCCCCATGCTGGGCCCAGGAGCCCAAGGGACAGGGTGTCAAGGGATAGCAACTGTTAAAACCATTAAGTTCAAAGCTTACCAGGAGCTCTCCAAGGACTTACCTATACCCCTCAACAGGCTGACTGCTTTTACATGTGTGATTCCTTCAAACCCTCCCTCAGCACCCAGGGGGGCTACAAACACCCCATCTGCCAGTGGATGAGCCTCCTGCTCTTCTCTAGGAGGGTGGGGAGTGGATAGACTGCACTGGCAGGAAGTTTTCATTATCCCTCTGGTCTCTGGGAAGACCAGAGGGCCTGGAGACGGCTGCAATGAATGAAGGTTTCTGTGGCTTCTGCCACTGCTGGCTCCCGCGGGACCTGGGAGGGTTCCCCTTCTGACCTCTCTTGGCCCCCTTCAACCTTCCTGTGGGCCAAGGCATTTGGCAGACAATGAGCCTTGGCCCCGGATGAGTGGCTGGGGCAGGAAAGGTCCCATTTCCCTGGCCGTGACTTGGAAAAGGACAGCTTCCTGCTGGCAGCACATGTGGCCACCTGCTTAGGAGATGGGAGAAACAGCTGCTGGGGACACCCCTGACTGGTGTCTGGCCAGGAAGTCTAGCTCGCCATGGGCCAACAGGCCAAAGAGGGGTGAAACCATGCACAAGAAAGGGCAAAAGATGTGGGGGGCTTGAAAGCAGTGCCCAGACAGTGCCTAAGCCATAGGTCCCCAGGGGACTTCTAACTAAAAAGGAGCCTGGGAAAAAACTAAAGGGACAGGAATGGGCTCTCTCCTATCAAAACGGCTTCCAAGTCACTGGAAGGTAGCTGCAATAAGCAGTGACTGGAGCCCTAAGCCCAGGGCCCAGATCTGACTTCTGTCATTTGCCTGCTGCGTGCCTTGTCCAAGTCATACAGCTCTCTGGGTCTTCTTCCTCACCTCTAAAGCGGGCATAATAATAAAGACCCAATTCATGGGGGGAAGGTCACACAAGTTAAATATAGGTAAAGTAGAATCTCAGCTGGCACATGGGATCTTTTCCACTGCCATCACCATCATCTTAGCCACTCTCTCCTGCAAGGACTGTCATAGCAGCCTCACCCAGGCTTCCCAATGTTAGCCCCCATGACTGTTCCTCCCATGGCAGTGTAAACAGTGGGAAACCAGATATCACTCTAGGCCTACGATGACTTGTTACAGACAAAAATCCACACACTTCACATCTGTCCATTAGCCCTGTTTTGCGTCTTCCCAACAAAGACATCATGTCCTATTCAAACACACCAGCTGCTAAGATGGTCTTAGACTATCCCAAGCTCATTTGGACCTCAGGGCCTTTGTCCTATCTGCTTGCTTGCTTTTTTTTTTTTTTTTTTGGTACCAGGAATGGAACTCACAACCTTGCACTTGCCAGGCAGGTGCTGTGCTACTGAGCTATATCCCGACCACATTTTCTTTTTTTTTTACTTCTAGGCCTGGCCAGAGAGCATGTTTCTCACCAACTGGATGTCCCTTTCCCTAGCCTTTTTTTGACTCCTCAGGCTGGGTCAGGTACCCCCACGGATTTCAACAGTTCCTGCCCTCTTCTCTCTGGGTTGTTGTCTGGAGACAGGATCTGTGGCCTGTCAGGGGCTGGGTTGGTCATCACTGGGACCAACATGCATAGGCAAAGTGTAACAGGGATATGTTCAATCCCTCTTGTTTTCTCTTCCATTCTCCTTTCCAAGGCGATTCAAGTCAGTCCACGCCTTTTCCAAATGTCAGTCCTCAGTCCACAAGACAGAGTTGAGTCAAAGCTGTAGCTACTGTTCTTCATGACTAGAGGGTAAAGGCCAAAGCCCTCACCTGCTGCCTCTTCACAGGACATGGATATGACAGGTGTTGAGGCCCCGCCAAGACAGTTATGTGAACCTCTCCCTAGCTGTTCCCATTAGACTGTTGGCATGGGGTTGGGTCCCCACAGCCTGCCACCTCATGGCTGAATAAACCCTCACTTTAGCTAGGGTCATGTACTGCCCACAGCTGGTGAAGAAGGGACCCTTAAGCACCACTGAGAAACACATGTGAACAACCACTTTGGAGAGCAACTCTGCAATATCCAGGAAAGCTTTAAGGCCCAGCACGGCTACTACAAGGCCACTGCCCAAGATCAACTCTGGCTGCAGTATACAAAGAAACACATTCTAGAATGTTCATCATAGTACTATTACAGCCCCAACAGGAAACTACCTAAACGACAGCCAAGAGGCAACGGACAACTCCTAAGTGACACAATCTCAAAAAATAAATAATTAATTAAAATTAAAATTAATTTAAAAATAAAAATCTTAACAGGGAAAACAAATGACCTGTTCTAGTCCTAAACACATCTGAGGAGTTCTAGTCCTAAACACAGCCAACTTTAATGGGAATAAAAGAAGCAAGCTACAGAGAGATGTGTTTACGGTGACAGTGGTTCCACACACTGTGACATAGCAGCAGTTGTCCTGGCTGGCTGTGTGAGCCTCCCCAGGGGATTTCAGACCAAGGAAGGGCGTCTGACTCCTAATCTCTGAGGTGGGCCTGGGCAGAAGACTCTGTTGCTCTCCAGGTAACTTCAGCGTGCAGCCACCATGGAGAACTGTCGGGCTGTTGTTTGTGAATACATTCAAGGGAAATAAAAGCTGTAGTGGTGCTGACTGCCAAATCCAGGTTGCCAGCAGAGGAAAGGCAGGAGAGGGAAGAAGGGAGAAGCCCCGGGGCCTTTCTTGAACCACATCCACAGTGGGTTCTGTCCCCAGTCTAAAGCTGGATATTCCAGTGTCCTGTGATACTGAAAGTTCTTTTTTGCTAATCTAAAATATATCATAAGGAATAAAACTGGTAAATAAGACAGTACTTAACCAAGGTCCCAGGCTGTTAAGTGTCAAAGCAAGGACCTGAGCATGAGTTTCCAGTGCCAAAGCCTTCTACCTCCATGTGGGTGCCAAGCTGGCCGTGAGACTCAGAGTCTGGGCAGCCTCACAGGGCTCCCTGGCAGTGTACTAGGTCTGAGACCCTGCCAGGCTAAGCAGAGGTGGGGCAGCTATGGAGAAAACAGGAGGTAATGGAGAGAGGCCCTTCCTGCCAGGGTGGCAGGTGCAATGGTGGCAAGACTAATGCTTACACAGCACCTACTGTATGCCAGGCCCCTGATACTATACTATGTCTCTGCAGTAATTCTACAGGGCAGCCACTATCACTGTGCCCATTCTGCAGAGGAGGAAACTGAGGCACGCACAAGCAGCTCTTTATCCCTCCTCTTCTCCCATTTCCCCGCCCCCCCAGCCTCTTGGGCTCTCACCCTGACCACATAGGTGATATAGTGCCTGCAAGTCCCACCTGTCCCACTGCTCATCACCCCAAGGGCTCTGCAAGCATAGCTCCTTCTGTCCTGCTGCCCCTTTCCATCCCTCCCACTCATCCTTCAGAGCTTCCTCCAGGGGTTTTCCCAGGCACCTCAGCCTCAGCCTGGGCCCAAGTGAACCCTTCCCTCCCAGCCCTACCACTACTTCTGGAGATGGTGCTGCATGGCTGGAAATCTGTGGGTCTTGTTTCTGGCTGCAGTCCCAGCACCTAGCACAGTGCCCAACAGTCACACGCTATCAACAGTGTTCTCTAGAGGGCAGAGGGGATAGGAAGGTCAAAGCTCAAAAGAAGGCTTGAGTCTCCAGGTGCCTGCCAAGTTTGGGAAATACAGAGAAAGCAGCACCAAAGGGGTTAGGAGCCACTGGAGAACCAAGTGGGAGCTGGGGTTTTCACTAACAGGGCAAGTTTACATGGGATCAGCCTCTCCAGCCAGAAGCCCATCAGACCTCCGGACACTGGGCCGCCCACCAACATTCACTCCCACTGGCCCATGGGAACCACCCCACCCAGGTCCCACCCTTCCATGAAGGCCAAACACTCTGTTCCTGCCCAGGGAGCGGCTGGGGCTGGCCCTGCTTCCAGGAACAGACCTACTGGGAAGCAGGCTATGTGGCAGCTGGAGGCCAGAGTTCTGGAATTGTCCAGAGCCAGTTTTAAATGTGTGTCTAACCTCAGCAGAGTGTCTCTGAGCCTTGCTTTTGCTGTCTGGGAAGTGGGCTTATTTCTATCACTCACTCTACAGATTGAGGCACAGTAACAAGACCTGGCATACAGGGCACTGAGCAGCATGAACCCTCATTAAACATTAACCAACATGAAGATTCTTTGCAAGGCAGGAAGTCGCAGCAGGACTCTGGGCCAGAACTCCAGAGTGGGAATCCCGGCCCCACAACTTACTCATTAGCTGAACTCGGGCAAATCACTTAACTTCTTAATAATAGCTTAAGGTCCCACAAGGTTGGAGGGAGGACTAATGATTATATATATAAAGCGGTGACGCCTTGAGAAGGTCTAGCACAAGGTCAGTGCTTTATGAGTGTTTGCTATTTCACCATTATTTGTGGAAAGGACTGCTTTTCTCCCACTCCCAGGAAGCACACCATTCTATGTGCCCCTGCCCCACTGCCCTGCAATATGGCTTCTTTGGGTTTTAACTGTGGACGTTCCTGAACCTCGGGAAGTCAGATTTTGACCTCAGTATCCTCTTGCCACTCCTCACCTTTGATCTCTTGAAAGATGTCCCCCAACCTAAAACTCACTCATTGTTCCGTCCAGTTACTGCCTTTAAAGTTCCAATCCACCGCCCACGCGGTTGTGACCTCTGACCCTTGTAGGCGCACCCTCTCCTCAAACTTTTGAGTCCCTTCTACTTTGGGACTGATTCCGATCCCTTCAAAACGTGTCCCCTATTTCAAATTTCAAACTTTGCATTCCCCTTCGCCACGCCCCCTTTGCTAGTTTGACCTCGGACATCCTCTACACCTCCCTCTTGGACGCCCCCCACCTCGCCCAGGCGACCCTTCCCACCGTGAGTAAACTTTGACCCTAGCGGCCCCGCCCCCTTCCGCGTGCACACTCTCCTACCGCAAGCACTCGGATTATCCAAAACCCCTGGCCAGACCACCTAACCTACCAGCTCGGTGCCGCAGTACCTCACAGCCTACCTATTCGGTCCGGAATTCTGCGCCCTCGCGCCGCCCTCAGCTCTCTTGCGCCGCCGCCACCGCGGCTACCGCCGCCGCCATGTTGAATCCCCAACGAACATCCGGGGCTTTTCCCCTTCGCCGCCCACCAGTCCCCATAGCAACGGCGCCGACCGGGCTTTGGGCAGGGCTTGCTCAAGGGGGGGGAGCTGCGCTCCAGGAAACGCCCACTTCAACCTCCAATTGGTGCAGATTGTCCAATGATAGGCCTCCTGGATAAAATACCACACGGTGATTGGAAAATTTGGAAAAGGTGCGGGGGAGCTGACTCCGGTTCTGCTAGGATTTTTAAAGGGAAAACGACTGCTTTCGTGCGACACGTACTCCCACTTTTTCCCAAAAGGAGCTAAGGCGTGGAAAACAGCAAATGGGTTGTAATGGCTTAAACAATTCTTAAACACTTCCAGGCACGTGGCTTAGCGCTTTACTTTGCAGTAGCTAAATACTCAACGTAATTCTGTTGAATTACTAATACCCGTTTTGGGATTAAACAGGCTCAAGCGGGGAAACTAGCTAGTTTATGATCATAAGAAGTAGCTGAGTTTGAATCATGATTGTTCTGATGCAGCTTGAAAGCCTGACGCTAATTGACCTTAATCTTTTTGGTAGGTTTTTAGCCCTTGGAGTATAAGACTAGTTTCTTTTTCTTTTTATTTTATTTTTGTTAAGACTAGTTTCTATTGATAAATTATTAATTTTAATTCTGTGAATTTTATTATATTAAACAGTCCTTAACAGGAGAAAAAATCACTAAAATAAAGCATTGTGCTTTTCATATGTTTTGAGTGTTTATAAAAAAGCATCAAAATTTTCAACACTGGTATTTTGGTGTACAAAGTCTAAAAAAGAACATCAGAAATAGACTGACATATGAACTACAATGAAAATACCAATAGCACTTTCCTAAACAAAAGTGTTGGGGAGGGCCGGCGAGATGGTTCAGTGGTCTAAAGCGCCTGCTTAGGAGGGCTCAGGCAACTGCGGGGACTGCAGTTCCATCCCCGGCACCACATGCTGCGCCAGCGCCACCACCAGGGCAGGCTGAGCCAGCCACAAAATGAATAAATAAAGAAACAAACAAACACAAGCAAATAAATAAATAAATAAAATTTAAAAAAAAAAACAAAAGTGTTGGGGGACAACCCACTTTTTGGGTCCCCCTCCTGTTCCTCTCTCTTGGACAGGAGTTTTCTTTCCTCTAATAAATATATTCTGCTCATTAAAAAAAAGTCTTTACTTCAATTTTCACACCTAAGGCAGTCTGCACACATGACAACAGCAGTTTCCATAAACACACATCGCACTACAGCACACCTTTTGCTTTCCTAGGCTTTTCGTAGGACATACTTGACATCTCAGTAGTCTTGCTGTTTTGTCAGGAGGTTCTTGTTATACAATGTGTAGTTAATAGGAACATGCAATATAAAAAAATAAACTATTAAACTCTTTTTTTTTTGTTTTTGTCTTTTTGAGACAGGATCTCACTATGCAGTTCAGGCTGGCCTTGAGCTCATTTGTGTAGTCCAGGCTGGTCTCGAACTCACACTGATCCTCCTGCCTCAGCCTTCTAGGTGCTGGGATTACAGGCGTGTGCCACCACGCCCGGCAAATTATTAAATTCTTAATGTGTGTTGTGCATTTAGAATAGACATCATTTTCACATCAGCTGTTTATTTGCTTACAAAAGATAACTTCAAAAATAAAAACCTATGTGAATTACATTGTAAGCACAAGCAATAGAATGCCACAGAAATAAGCTTTGTTGGGCTAGGGAGATAGATCAGTAGAATAAGCACTTGCCTGGCAAACGCAAGGACCTGATTTCAATTCCCAGTTCCTCAAAAAAGAAAAGCAAGCTTTTGGGGCCAGCAAGATAGCTCAGCAGTCTAAAGCACCTGCTTAGGCAAGCTTTGGCAACTGTAGGGACCGTGGTTCGATCCCTGGCTTCACATGCTGTGCCAGCCCCACCCCCAGGGCAGGCTGAGCCATAATGAATAAATAAAATTTAAACAAAGCAAAACCTATGCATGAATGCAAAGTGATCTCAATAGCTGCAGATGTCATTAAAAAAAAAAAAAGCTGTTTTAACTGTCACACCTAAGGGTTTTCACACATGACAACTTCATGTTTCATACACAAGTATTGCTCACATTGATAGCATATGTTTTGTTGACATCGTTTTGGTTTTCCTGTTGTCCTGTTAGGTCTTTGTGGTGCTGTGCCCACCTGTTTGCCTGTCACTTGACAGGTGCCCCACAATTTTTTTACGTATTACCCTGGGAAGAAGCATTTTATTTTTTTCCTTTCTGTGAATGATCTCTTATGAGCTCCAGTCGCAATCCTGTAAGAAAATTTCTTCATGATATTTTGCACATGTTATTTTCTTTGTAAATTATCCAACTATTTATGCCATGCATGTTTAGGATAAAGTAAAGCACAGCCTTTAGCCAATGCTTTGTGTTTCGAGTGATACCATAGTGGCTGCAAAACTCATCAACAGCCTCTATTCCATGTTCAGTTTTGTAGTTGAGAGTTCCCATCCCAGGTTCCCATTTTGTCAAGGTTTCCCTACTAATGTTTCCAACATGGTTGAATGTTGACACCAGCCCTACCCATTTGCTTTTTTCTGTCATATACAAGGCCATTGTAATATCTTTTTGAAATCCAAAGATTGAACTATATAATTATGTTTCAAAATTGCAAATGAAATTGTTTCATGTCATGGAATTTCAGCTTTGTTCCTATGTGCAGTTCCTGTACTGCTCAACTTGTTCTTTGTTAGCAAATGTAACATCAATTAGAAACCAAGGGCTGGATGTGGTGGTGCACACCTATAATCCCAGCACTTAGGAGGCTGAGGCAGGAGGATCAATGTGAGTTCGAGACCAGCCTGGGCTACAAAACTGAGCTCAAGGCCAGCCCGAATTACATAGTGAGATCCTGTCTCAAAAAGACAAAAAAAAAAAAAAAAAAAAAAAAAAAAAAAAAAAAAAAAAAAAAAAAAAAAAAAAAAAAAAAAAAAAAAAAAAAAAAAAAAAAAAAAAAAAAAAAAA
>PVKN010001293.1:0-54214 GCA_004027915.1 Capromys pilorides | reverse complement strand
ACTCCAAGTAATCCTAGTCAAAAGTACTACAGGGATTCTTGTCATTGGAGTTTGAGAGACTTTAGAAATCCTGGAAAATAATGCAATTCATGCTTCTACTGTGATGGAGGGTTAATCACATTTGATATTTTTTCTGAGAACACATATCGATGATGCATCCTTTATAATGCTAGACATACATCATGTATTTTTAATATACATTGCCCAGAGCAAATCATTCAAAAATTAATATGTGAAAACAGCTCAGTCGCTGCCAAATAAATTAATCAACATAAGACCAAAGTAACTCTCATTGTTCGAATGTGGGTTTAGAGGAGACACAATCTATGCACATAAATGTGAAAGAATATCTATGTATGTAAGCAGGATGGTTTGGACAATTGTACTGTGGATTTCTGCTGGTCTATGGAAAGGAGCACTTAGTGTTTAGTTTCTGTTTGTCTTCTTTTTAATTTTTTTTCCTATTTCTCTCTTCTTAATTTCTTTTTTCCTTTTTCTCTTTCTGTTTCCAATTTTGCATCATATATCTGCTAATTTGAAAAACTAATTTTCAGACAGTGCTATGCAATACACCAAACACTGTCAAATTCATATTACTTTATTTAGGGAAATTCAGTATTTTTTCTAATTTTTTCTTTTTTTTAATCACTAATATGTATTCTATCTAAAAAATTAAAATAAATAAATAAATGAATAAATAAATGAAAGGAGGCAGGGAACCAGAGTAACATTTAGGAGATACTACCTTACATATCGTTTCATATTGAAAGCTTAGTGGAATATTGTAAGTTTCTTGGAGAGGGCAAGCCTAGAGCTGGGCTTTGGAAGAGAATATGTCTTGCAGGAATTCATCAGCTTCAAGGGAGAGAACGTCCCAAATGTAAAAAACAGGAATTTTTTTTTTTTTTCCTTTTAAGAAACATAGGAGATAGAGATGTGCTGGCATTGATTTATAGGCTCAAGGTCATTAGAACTGAGGTCATTTTGTCTCTTGGTTAGAAGTAACTGGATATTTCAACTGTTCATTTTTTGAAGAATGAAAGCTGATGCCGGACATAACGTTGAAGTGGCAGGCCTCCGTGTAGACACTGGCTAGCATATCTCAACCTCAATTCACCTTTTCATGCTCACGTCTATGCTACATTGATTAAAAATTTAGCTGTTGACTACATAGTTTGGGATGTCTGACATAGGGAAGCAAAGAGTAGTGCAGTCCTGAAATGCACTCCATTTCCCCAGGAACGGGCATTTGGTAACACGCTCTAAGTTGAAATATCAGAATAAGTCAGTCTAAGGACTTGGAGTAGGCTTGTATCATCAGTCTGTGAGTCTTGTATAGCAAGTGTAGATCCATTTCGGAAGGATATTAGTTTGTCCAGAAGGGCATTTGTGGTCAAATTTTGGGGGATCTGGGTGCCAGAATGAGAAAGGTATACTTGACTTATTTCTTTTTATTTTTATCTATCTATCTATCTATCTATCTATCTATCTATCTATCTATCTATCTATCTATCTATCTATTATGGCTGGCTCAGCCTTCCCTGGGGTGGGGCTGGCACAGCATGTGATGCCGGGGATTGAACTGCAATCCCTGCAGTTGCCTAAGCTTGCCTAAGCAGGTGCTTTAGACTGCTGAGCCATCTCACTGGCCCAGCTTGACTTAATTCTTGAAATGTCTCCTGATGATGCTTGATACCAGGTTTGTTGGAAGTGGGCCTAGCGGGTGGGGATTAGTAGAACAGGGAACTTGGAGATGATTTAGCTTGGGAAGAGACCAGGAGAAGGATGATAATCTTTCAGATGTGATCTTCTTGCTTCAGACAAATGACAGTGTTAGGTGAGGAAAATCCTATTTAAATATGAGTGCAAGGCAAGACTAATGTGCAGAAAAATGTGAATTTTGAATTGGTGATTGGGATTCAGAAAGAATTTAAAACTTTGAATATCTAGGTTTGGAGAAATGAAGAACCTTGGATGTTAAAAAAGTAAGGAAATGCTATGAACTGTACAACTTATTGCTTTGGAAGTTGATAAAAAGAGAACATTAACATTTGAAAGGAGCCGTCTAAAATCCTATAGGAAAAATGAGAAGAGATTCTAGGGTAGACAACTCTTACACAATTTCTTCTCTCACTGCAGAATAATGAGGAGAACTGGTTTGGGGACTGGAGAACAAGAACATGATATAATTTGGGAGAACAGAAGAGAGCCTTTCTTCAGTGTCACTGGAGAGGAAGAGGAATTAGGGAAGGAAATGAAAGTGGTTACCACAATAGGTTTTATTTAACCTAATGCTTTCCACAATACAGTGTGCAAGGTTGAGGGCAGTGATATTTACCCTGTTGCCATGCAGTAGTCCCCTATCATATATAAAACTTTCTTCATAAAAACTGCAGTTGCATAGCACTTGAATTGAGACTCTCATCTGATGTCTACTTGTTGGCCTAAGGTATTCGAGATTTACAAGACTTCTTTTTGTGAGCGTGAACTTCCCTGTGCTGTCTCCATTCCTACAGGTTGCCATTATCTCAGAAATTAATCTTGTCTTGGGAGAAGCATATACAGTGGAGTGGAACACAAACATAAAGGATGCAGAAAAAATAGACTGTTACCCCGATGAGCGTGGCTCTTCTGAAGCAAACTGTGTTGCCCGCGGCTGTGCCTGGGAGGTGAGTGTGCTGGTGGGGTGAGTGCTCGCTGGACTCTGCTCCTCACCTACAAGTTCATGAGCATAGTGGAGGAACCTACGTACCTCACTATAGTAGAGATAAAGAAGTGGCTTCCCAAGGAAGCGGATCTGGATATGAGAGTCAGCAAGGATAGGAATGGGTACAGGATCTTGTTTGGAGACTGATAAATAAAATCTTTGGCCCTATCAAATGACATGTGGGTGAGTAACTGACATAATGTACCTTTCTTAAGTCTTTCAGGGAACACATGCTGACTAGGACCTGATGTTTACTTTTCAGGAATCCAGTTCTTCTGGGGTTCCTTACTGCTATTTTGTGAATGATTTGTACTCTGTCAGCAACATTCAGTATGCCTCACATGGAGCCAGTGCTGACATCTCCTTAAAGTCTTCTCTGTACACCAATGCCTTCCCCTCCATCCCCGTGAGCCCTCTTCGCCTGCAGGTGACCTACCATAAGGATGACATGCTGCAGTTTAAGGTAAACACGCATATGTATTCAGTCCTGACACAGCCCTTTTCTGTATTACTACTACTTGCTAGTGAAAGTATAAACTATTAAATAATTTCAAGTTTCATGCTGTGGTATACTTTGTTTTTATCCTAATCTGAAGAACATTGGAAATATTTGATAGAACAGTAAGATCACCCTAGTTTGCATTTAAAGGGATGGTGGTGTCTACTCTGAGGAATTAATTTCAAGAATGAGATGTGGTGAAGAAAGTTAGGTACCTTCTAGGTATATTGGACAGGGGAGGGACTGCTTCCCTTTCATTTGTGTTCTCACTAGAGCCATGGCATATGAGGCAGGTATCTAGTGGGTTAAATGAGTGAAGTTGGTTGGATTTGTATTCTTCACTCCCATTTACTCTTCTTTTTGTCAGTACAGTACTATAGCTCCCTCCCTCTCTCTCTCTCTCTCTCTCTCTCTCTCTCTCTCTCTCTCTCTCTCTCTCTCTCTCTCTCTCTCTCTCTCTCTCTCCCCTGCATCTTCTGGATCCAATTTTAATGTTTTATGCCTCTTGTGTCTTGTTTCTTAACAACAACTTGATCTTGAATCCGTGCTTGGCTAATGCTTATAGAAGTTTTAAGACTCAGTTTGTGTTTCTCATATGTGAATATCTCAGTATCCTAGAGAACATTATGCCTTTCCTTTCCTTTAGTCTCACAGTATTTCTACATAGTTCTGCCTTAACTCACATCATACAAATGTCATAAATATCTCTTTCTCTTCCCATCAAATGCATGTGAATTTCTCAAACTGATAACCTTGAAGTTTTCAATTCATATTTTTAATGTATAGTATAGTATAAAGTAAAACTATCATGCATACTTAGAGGATCAATTTATGTATTGTTTTAAGCAAGGAAATCTATATTTTTAGCAAAATAGTTCATGGTTTTTTGGAGGAATCATTTCATAATAAAAATAGTTTTCAAGTATTCACCATATGTATATACAGACTCACACAAAAATGAAGAATGTATTCATAAATATGACACTGGTTTTTAAAGAAATTTTCAGCTTGATACCAATGTCTGAATTAATGTCACATCTTAGAGGCCTTAAAAATAAGATTTGACAGATGCAAAACAAAAGGCTAACTCTAACATTGATTTTTGATGTTAATTAAGTCCTAATGCTTACAAAAGATGAAAAATATACTCTCTAGACTCTGGCAGGGAAGCCAAGGGTCTGCTAATGGGATAGAGATCAAGAGCAATAGCCTCAACTAAAAGCTTTTTTCAACTGACAGATCAATTGTACTTTTTTGGTGAACAATGTATTGTTTTGATACATTTATGTATTGTGAATGAATCAACTCAGAATACTTACATTCTTTATCTCTCAGGTATTTCTCATTTCTTTGTAATAAGAATATTCAAACCATCATTTCTAGTTATTTTTAATTCTATGATAATTTATTAACTATAGTCAAGTCTGAATATTGAATTTATTCCCCATTTCTATCCTTATCTAAACATCTGTTTCTTCTCCTAGATTTATGACCCTAACAACAATCGTTATGAAGTCCCAGTTCCTCTGAACTTACCCAGTGTTCCATCCAGCACCTCCGAGAGCCGTCTCTACGATGTCCTCATTACGAAGAATCCATTTGGTATTGTAATTCGCCGGAAGAGTACAGGCACTGTAATGTAAGCATTTTCTAGTCTGATGTGCATTTTCTGACTACTTATATATTGCTTGTAGACACCCTGGCTTGGGGCTACTCTGACTCAAAGTATGACACTGTCAATTTCTATATCCATGAATAAGTTATTTGCTTCCGGTCTGTTCTAATCAGAAATCTTTTGGACTGTGGCAATCATCGGTGAGGTGTTAACATGTTCCTGTGAATGCAATACACATGCCTCTAGTAATCTCAGACAGAGCACTTGATAAATGCATGGGCCATGAAGCAGGAGGAAACTTGGCACTCAAGAAATAGAAGAGCAATGTAGCATTTGCAAAAGGGCATAGGAGAGATGAAGTTGGACGTTAGATGAACTCAGGTCAGGTGCAGCCCTGATGTCTTTATATGTTGTTTTTATGAGGAGCCCTTAAGAATGTCAGCAGAGGAGTGACATGATATGAGGCGCTCAGCTTGGATGAGGGCAGTGGGACACTGAGGAGCAAGTGTGGGAGGCAGGTTTGGCATGGCAAATAAATTGGGTGGGTTCTGTGGAAGACACAGAGAAAGGAGGCAGTGTTGTAGAAAATTAATAGAACGAAGGCTGACTCCTGGGCATGTAGCAAGGACATCTGTGACTGTTTTGAACAAGTACATAGATTATGTGTTTTGTCTGGGAGGTGAACAGCAGCTAGTGGAGGGAGGGAATCAAGAGTTTTGTTGCTTTTAGCAAGTTGGGTCCTTGAAGCCAAAAGGAGAGCTGAAGTTCCTCCAACCCACCTCTTCTCCTCACAGCTGGGACTCGCAGATCCTGGGCTTCACCTTCAATGACATGTTCCTCCGCATCTCCACACGCCTGCCCTCCTCCTACATCTATGGCTTTGGGGAAACGGAGCACACAGCCTTCAGGAGAAACTTGACCTGGCACACGTGGGGCATGTTCTCCCGAGATGAGGCCCCAGGGGTAAGCATAGGACCAGTGGGATCTATGTGTTTTGGTTTGTGTCTAAATGTCCCTGAAGCCTCATGCAGGTACAGAATGGGGGCAGGCTTTTCAGCGATGGCTTAATCTAGTTTGTAGTCTGTCGCTGGGGTTAGAATGTATCCAACCTAGGGCAGGTAGCCTGCATACAATATATAGGACGGAAAAAATTGTGTATTTCCCTTGCTTGTTTGCTTTTCCTGTCTTCTGCCACCACGAACTGTTGCTGCTCTACCATGTGCCACCCTGCCTTGGAGCCAGCCAGTTATGGACTGAAACTTCTATGAAGCTTCTGTGAGCTAAATAAATCTTTCCTACCTTGACTTTTGGCATTGGATATTTTGTCTCTGGAGAAAAGTAACTAGGGCACTGTGTTTCTGCTTTGTCTACCTACACTGTATGTGCTTTGTGCTTCATCTTCCCCCATTCAATATGGCTCATCACACAGTGCTCTTAGGCAAGTGGACCCATTTGTGGGCACCTTTCTTTCTCCTGTGTTTGTTTCTCAGATAGCAAAACACTCATGTCAGCAAAAGGCTTCACTGAGTTTCTTAATCAGGCGTAATGTCGTCTAACTTTGTACCTTTTCTTTCCCATGTCTCTCAGTACAAGACAAATTCCTATGGTGTCCATCCCTACTACATGGGACTTGAAGAGGATGGCAGTGCTCACAGTGTGCTGCTACTGAACAGCAATGCCATGGGTAGGTGGTGCCAGTGCTTTTTTATTGTAACATGTTTGTAGTGCATCATGGTTACATTTGAATTGTAGAATCGATACATGTGATATATAGTATGCATGAGCCCCTTCACACATGCATAGTTTTTGTACATATTTGTAGTATGTATTGATCACCTTTGTCTTGCAACTCAGTACATGTATGCAGCATACCACCTGCAACATCCCTTTTCAATCCCCCTCCAAAATCTCTTGACTTCTTTCACATATGCTAAAGATCTAACTGGCTAAGTAAGGGCCAGTGAGATAGCTCAGTGGACTAAGCGCCTGCCTAGATAAGTGCAAGAACCGGGTTCAATCGCTGGTACCACATGCTGCACCAGCCCCACCCTCAGGCATGCTGAGCTGGCGATCCAGTCTGGGTGTAGTGGCACGTGCCTGTAATCCTAGCCCCGGGCAGGCAGAAAACAGGAGGACCACAGTGAGTCTAACCTGAACAGTGAGACTCTGTACAAAATACTAGAAACAAAAGATCTACCTGGCTGTATTCTATGGCTTTTAGGATGTGTGTGACCTAGCTTCACCCTTAGATTATATATTCATCTTATGGGAGGTATTTTTTGGATTCTTTTTTCTTTCTTGTTTTTGGTACTAGGACCATGGTACCAGGACCATTGAACTCAGGACCATGTGTTTGCCAGATAGGCATTTATTGCTGCTGAGCTATCTCCCTGGCCCAGGAAGTGTTTTTTTATATTTAGTATTTTCCTTATTTTAGTCCAATGTTATGCAATAATACAACAAATGAACTCTTATCTTGGCAAAAATCACATAGTAAAGAACACAGAACCAAATGAGTTGCAGTATTCTGCTGTTCACCTAGCGGAAACAGCTATATAACTTGAATTAATAGTGAGCATATATAGCACGGATCAGAGTATTCACGAGAGTGTGAATAAAACTTGTGTGACATACGAATAAGGAAACATGAGGGGTGCCTGGGAATCATGTGCTAAGATGTGGCGAACTGTGCGTTCATTCCGTACCTCAGTAAGCGGTATTTTATTACTGCTGGTCTCCTAGTTTGACAGTGTGCCTTTGTTCATCAAAATGCTATCACTGAGTAAAGCTGAGTGAGGTACATACAGAGGCTCTCAGGAACACTTCTGCAACTTCTTGCTTGTCTTCAATTCTTCTTATGTACAAGTTATAATAATTTAAAGAACTAGAATAAGAAAATATATAATAAGACAATAGGGCCCACCAAGGGGGAAATTGCCAGGGATGAGTCCTTTGGACAAGCACTTCTGGAATTCTTGTGGATAAAGCACAGAGTATCTGCCCTTCATATTCTAATGTGGAAAAGAGAGACACTATGCACGTCAAGGCTGATACCTCCTGGGAAGGTTTCCACCATCATGGGCGTCTTCTTGTCTTCTCAGATGTGACGTTCCAGCCCATGCCTGCCATCACATACCGCACCACAGGAGGAATTCTGGACTTTTATGTGTTCTTGGGCCCAACTCCAGAGCTTGTTACTCAGCAGTACACTGAGGTAGGAGGAAATCCACTTGCTCCTCAACTATGTGTTAGAAATGAAAGCACAGATCTCTGCTTTACTGTGCCCAACGTCACAGAGTTGACATGCATGAAGCCTGTGCCAATCCCGACATTTTTTCCCTCTGTGTTCTGTGCTCTTAAACATAGACCCACTCTAGGCATCAAGTAAAACCAAGATTTCCCCAGTTTCTAGACTATAAGGTCTGTCTAGTTCAGTGGATTTCTCAAGGTATTCCAGGAACTCTTCATCTCCTCAGTTTATCTCTGGATTTGTATTTGTTGATTATCTTGTGGCACTGGAGAACTACCTTTATTACTGCATGCACAGCTTAAATCTGACTTCTCCCACCAGGACTCATGTTTTGTGTATTTTCTAGGTGATTGGTCGACCTGTGATGGTGCCTTACTGGTCCCTGGGATTCCAACTGTGTCGCTATGGATATGAGAATGACGCTGAGATCGCCAGCCTGTATGATGACATGGTGGCCGCCAAGATCCCCTATGTACGTAAAGGACGTTGTGCACTAGCTCTGCGACCTTGTGGTTAACTCATTCATCTCTGCATCTGTAGTTTGTTGGACTTTGCAAAGTGGTACAAAGAAACAGAGTTGCTTCTCACATGATGCCACATGATGCCTCACATGGCACTGTAACACAGTGGAAACACTTGGGGAAAGTAGCCAAAATCATCTTTATATTAACAATTTTCAAAACCACTCTCAATTCAGAGTTTTTAGTTATCCTCTCAATAGCCCTTCACATAGATATTGTTATGCTATGTTTTCCTCATTGTTTCTATGCTATGACTTAACATTTGAATAAAAAAAAAAAAGCATAAACTTCCTGGAGCACACACCAAACAGATGATAAAGATAGGGTTTGAAAGAACCACAGAGAGACCTCTGAACTGCACCATCAGTGTAGGATGGCTGCTCCCTTCTGGAACTGTATTGCACCCCCCTCAGCCCCTGGTTTCCCTGTGTGCTCCCCAGGATGTGCAGTACTCAGACACTGACTACATGGAGCGGCAGCTGGACTTCACCCTCAGCCCCGAGTTCTCTGGATTTCCAGCCCTGATCGATCGCATGAAGGCCGATGGGATGCGGGTCATCATCATTCTGGTCAGTCCTTGTGTGAATGTGATTAATTTCTTTGGGCACTGGCCAGGCTTAAGTGGAGAATTCATTATGCTGGATTTACTTTCATGTTACAAGAAGAGAAAGCACAAGGAAAATTGTATTTCCAAGGATTCCTGGATACATTGCAGTTTAGAGGGAAGCTAGGAGTACCTGTCTCAAAATTTTCCCTTTTTTCTGCCCCCTTTTCATTCCCTGGCTGTGGTTTCTCATCTGACTTGTGATTGGCTTTCAGGACCCAGCCATTTCTGGCAATGAGACCCAGCCCTACCCTGCCTTCACTCGGGGTGTGGAGGATGACGTGTTCATCAAGTATCCCAACGATGGAGGCATTGTCTGGGGAAAGGTATGAGTAAGGGGCCATCCATCAATCACTAATCTGGGATCTTAGACACGGCAGTGTGTTTGTACATGTTGTTTGTGCATATTGTTTCCTGGTCCTTTACATTTGAGATGTGAGGTCCATGCTTTGCATTTCTCATTCAACTTTAGTTGACACAGTTAACAATTTTGTGGAATCTACTTGACTCCAGATGAGACATACAAAATAATGGAAGTATTAGTAACCCTGGGACAATAGTTTGTATTTTCTTGGAAAATACCACACATGTTAAGTGTATGGTGCATTGCTAGAGAGCATTTGTCTCTCCACAGGTCTGGCCTGATTTCCCTGATATTGTCATTGACCCCTCGCTAGACTGGGATGAGCAAATAGAGGTAAGAGACCTACTATGGATGTTGGCTGAAGGGTTTCCAGGAAGTAGGAATCGTACTCAGATTGTTGGGAATCCCTGCCATGGACATGGGTGTGGCAAGGAGAAACACTGAGGAATTACATTTAGTGCGTCTGGTCATGAGCAGAATACCTACCATACAGTAATGTTCTCTTTCCAGTGACCATGAAGACAGTTTATGTTTTTTTTTTTTTTTCATGGCTTTAGGTGACATAATGTTAATTTCACTCCCAAAGCTGTCAGCTTCCAAAGCCCATGGGATAGTCACCGGGCACCACCCGTAAGGAGTGCTGCTTCCCTCTGAGGTTGTGTCTTTATTGTTGTCTGAGTAGTTCTCTTAAGCACATTTCCCAACCTTTGTCTTTAGTTATTGAGTTTTTCTCTGTATATCATTTGTTCTTTTTTTTTTTTCTCTATGCCTTCGCATATATAAATCCTGCCTTTTAGTTGCATTGAAAATTGGATCTCTCTGCTTTCCTTCTACTCCTGAATTTCCAGCCTTTGTTAAAATTTCTCCTTCTTGGGAACAAGTTCTTGATGTTTTTACATCCCAGCAACCCATACAACTGGACATGTAGTTTTTGAAGATTAAGTCTTTGTCACCTAAATGAGTAGATAGTTCCTTTCTAGTCGTGGACACTTGAATCCCATTCCATCATAAGATACATGCACAGTGAACTGATGTATCTTTGTTACTCACTTCCTATAATATCTGTGATCAGGGCTGTCTGGACTTTCTGTTGTTCTGATAATACCTGTAAGCAGGACTCTTCCTTCTGGAGAGTAACTGCCTTACATTTTCTTCCTCATCTCTTCTTTAACAGTGATCATTCTTTCTAGAGAAATTGTAGCAAGGCATGCATAGCCATTGGAGCTGTCAGAGGGTTGCTATTAAATAAAAAAGGAAGGCATTTTCTTCCAGTCCTCCTACTGGGGCCATAGAAACTCAGAATCTACACTCTATGTGGTCAGCACAGTGGCACAAGTTGTTCTATCTAGGAACTCTATCAAGATCAAGAGTTAATAGATATAAATCTGAGGGAACAAAGCATAGCAGTTTTAAATTATAATATTAGCCACTGATAGCTAAAACAAAGAAAATATTGAGCTATATCTGAAACACTCTTGCAAATTTGTAAAATTCACTCTAGCCAGTTTCTGATTTTTCCTCCTGCATTTCCCACCAAAAGATAAATAAATACATTGTGTGTTTTTCATTTTTATTTTTTTTTAGGAACTGGGGATCGAACTCAGGACCTTGCAGTTGTCAGGCAGGCACTTCAACCCCTGAGCTATCTCCCCTGCCCTCTACCAAAAGATAAGGATACACAGTATATACACAGTTCAATAGCCAGGCAACCAAATGCCCAGCATGAGTAAAGAGGCCTTCTGAGCACTCTCAGTGGTAGCATTGTGTGCAGTGGGTTAATAGATAGTAGGTAGACTCATATCACTAGGAATAAGAGTGGAAGATATTAAACAAAATATTCATGCTCTAGCTAGGGAAGTTAACTGTCAGGAAGATCAGTGTGTCCTAGAGGGAAATACATATTATACAGAGCTGGCATTGTGTCGGGAGCAAAGGTTCTGGCCTGCAACAACTCCCACTGAGTAGCATACATAGATAGCTCTGTAAACCAGTGATGCACCATTGCCTTGGGTTGGGTCTCTGGCCTGGATCTCAGTTGGCGCGAGGAGCACCGTAGATGCAAAATTAGTAGCTTGTGCAGGGCATTTGGTTGCCTGGTTATTGAACTTTGTATAATATTCTTTGCCTCTTAATCTTTTGGTAGTAAATGCAGTAGAGAAAAACAGAAGCTGGCTGGAGTACATTTTACAAATTTGCAAGAGTGTTTCACATATAGCTCAGTATTTTATTTTTTATATATTTTGAACAAATATCCTATCTATCTATCTATCTATCTATCTATCTATCTATCTATCTATCATTTAATAAGAATTCAAGGGAGAGGGCCAACGAGATAGCTCAGTGGACTAAGTGCCTGTATAGCCAAGTGCAGGGACCAGGGTTCAATCCCTGATACCACATGCTGAATAGGCCCCCACTCCCAGGTGTGCTGAGCCACCCCTGAGACCAAGCATGGTAGGTCAGGCCTGTAATCCAAGCACTGGGGAGACAGAAAACAGGAGGATCATTGTGAGTCTAAGCTGTGTAGTGAGACCCTGTACTTAATACATTAAAAAAAAAAAAAAAAAGAATTCAAAGGAGAGACATTGGCACTTCTCCTCTCCGTCATATCACACAGAGAAACACTTGACTTTTGGTGCTTCAGGTAGCCTGCATATGGACACAAGGAACTTTTAAATCAGCAACATTCAGGGACACAGGCTCCTTGGCTTCCATCTTTTTACATTAGTGCAGGGGCCACTGAATCAATCACAAGGTTGACTACTAGCTTATGAGATCTACAGTTCTTTAGTCATAAGGGTCAATACTATCCTTAAACATAAAGTTAATTTAAAATATGTGGAACAGTGTTGGTTATTACAGTCAATGGGAAACACCATGTGACATTTAGTGGGTAGTGACCAGGCATGTCCATGGCTCTGGTTGCAGGGTATTCATCACATAGATTCTGTTGATACAATTGTGACTTTAAAACAAACATTTCATTTAGGGTTCACAGAATTTATTAAGTTGATCTTAAGAGATTCTTAGTGGATGGAATAGTTATAACTTTATATTAGTAAGATGCGCTATGAGGCAAGTGAGGACAGCATTGCTGAAGGTAGTACAGAATGACCAAGAACCAAGACCTAGGATAAGCAAATTTCTGAGTTTAAGTCTGGAGTTTTAATTCAGTTCAGGAATTAATTTTGGTAGCAGGCAGTGGGCTTGGGTAAGGACCCTTGCTCTGCCACTCGGGTGTGCACATCCCTGGTTCACATGAAGGTAAGTGACGGCAGGGGCGATGATGCCAGGGTTGGACTGAGCACTCCCAGGAGAAGACAGACCCCATGGAGAATGGCAGGACATTTGTATTACATAGAAATGAACTATCAGAGCATAATTATTGAGGTTTATAAAATACAGTTGACTTCATTTCCCACTTGTGTCTTACTACAGGTACGATTGTGACTCAGACACAGTTGATGACCACTTATTCTAATCACCATCCCATGCCATTGTTTCTGACCTTGCCTGTAGTGGAAGGGTCTTTTCTTTCAGTTCTATTTTCTAATGAGAGACTTCCTAATATTTCCAGTGATATGGCACCTAGCTGTCTGTAAGGCAGATTTATGAAATAGGGTTCATTTTATTTTCTTCTTTTGGTTCTTATTTTGCCTTCTATCTAGACTCATGGTTGTCTATTGTATATAAGAATTCCCTTAGGCCAAGTCCTCTCTCTGCTATTCCGTCTACCCCTAGCCCTAGTACTATTGAACTTTTTTACTGTTATGATGGAGTGATTCATAGAGAGGGGTCTGTTTATAGAGACCCACAACTACCAAGACGTCCTCTGACAGCCACATGGATTAGATAGTTGTGAACTTTTTATGCTGCTCAGTGATGTTAACCTACAATTAAACTGAGTATTTATTATCATTTTTTGTGCATTATCACATACAGTGAATACCTAAGCACTCTAGGGACTAAGAAAATTGATCAGAAAAATATAAAATAGGGCTCTTGTTCTCTAAAATCTTATGGCAGAGATGGAGAGTGAGATGTTGGATCTCCATTTTATGGTATGATAAGGACATTACTTTTATCATTTGATGGAATGTGAAGACAGAGGAAGGTTGAAACTTTCTCCATAGGTCCTCCCACTTCATATGACACAATGCTGAACTTTTCACTTAATTCTAAAATCCATGGGAAACTGAGAAACAAGCACTCTATTCTAATGTTATAAGAAGAAACTGCCTCCCTTCATCTCATTCCTAGTGATGTTTCATTCTAGCCCCGTACAGTGCATCTCATGTCTACTCTTCCTCCTTATCATCTTCCTGCTTCCTGCCTTGTCTTTGAGAAGAGCTTAGGAAAAATCAGGACAGCAGCTGGAGGCTGAGCATCTGAAGCATCAGATTATGAGCTTGGGTTGTTGTTGCCATTCATGGATCTGTAGAGCAACACAATCTGTGGGAGTTTCCCACACTCTGGGGTCTGTGATTTGTGCTTATTCCTCTTCACTGCACTCAAGAACCCTAGGCCAGCTCTGTTCAACCTATCACTATCTCCCCCCAGGTAGTAAAGTCTTTGCATGAGTGAAGTTCTTAGAAAGTGTCTGTTGGTGTCTAATCCATTCCTTCTGCACAAATGGGTTCTATTCTGTTTTTATAGAAATACCGAGCTTATGTGGCCTTCCCAGACTTTTTCCGTTCCTCAACTGTCCAGTGGTGGAAGAGGGAAATTCAGGAGCTCTACAGCAACCCACAGAGTCCAGAGAAGAGCTTGAAGTTTGACGGCATGTGGATTGTAAGTGCGTGGGTGTGTGTGTGTCTGAATGTGTATATGTGCATTGGTGTGTGTTTATATTTTGTATTAGCATGCAGATTACTGTCCTTTAGAGGATAATTGTCATCTGATAAAGACTTTGGAATGCAGTCATCTAATTTGGCATGAAATATCCTTGACCTTACTAGGAAATCACTGTAATTTTGCTTGCCCCAATACAAAGGTTAAAGTGATTTAATCCTTTTTCTAGTCCTCTGGTACAGGTAAAAAGAACTTTTATGCAGTTCCCTCTAGGATATAAGGAGCTCCTCTGAGCAAGTGCCTAAAGAAACTACTAGATATTAAATGATTGTTTCACTACTTTCTTGTCTCGGAATGGGCAAAACATAGTTATCTTTAAATGTAAGCTGTGCCTGTGTTTGACACTCGTAGGATATGAATGAACCTTCGAGTTTTGTGAATGGAGCCGTCCCTTCAGGCTGCTCAGATCCAACTCTGAACAATCCTCCCTACATGCCATGTAAGGACCCTGGGCTCCCTGGGCTGTGGATCCCTGGCTAGAAATAGGGTGACTTCCAGGAGTGCCCAGCATCTAGAGCATGAGCCAACCGCTCACGGCAGGCCTGGACTGGTGCTGTGGCTCATATGGGTCCAGGGACAAAACTGGTTTCAGCACTTTACCTAAGTGGGTGAGTGCAAGATACTACATTTGTGGTGAGTTGCTCCAATTTCAACAGAAAAAGTTATACAGGGTGATATTTTCAAAGGAATCCTTCAGAGGATTGCTGAAACTATGTTTCATTGTCCTTCTGTTTATATTAATTTACCTATAGAAATTTCTTATGCTACTAAAGACTGTAAAGGAGAAGGTTCTCCACATCTTGTAGCCCAGGATCCTTGATGTTAAGCTTGCGTTTATATCTCAGATCTATAAATTACTTTTTTTCTATGTTGTGTAACAAGTGACCTATGATAGGTTTCACAATACTTTCCAATCTCAATTTTCTAAATTGTTAAGAGGCAGATAACCTCATCCTGTTTATGGAATTATAAATTTATATCAAATAATTTGCAAATTGATAGCCTACATCGGAGCCTAATCCATAGTAAGGGTCTGTCAACCTGTGTTCTATCCTCATCTCTAATTCTACTTTCTCCATTACAGTTGATGTTGAAAATCATGGTGCAGCCTCCACTGCAGCTCACACACTATTTTGCTTCTGGGAAGTAGAGGAATGACCCATGGGAATTAGTTTTAAGATCCTCAGTTCTGACCCTTAAAGAGCAATCAAGAATTAACAGCAACAGGGCTGTTTTTTACATTCCTGATTCTCTCCCTCAGATCTGCAAGCCAGGGACAGGGGCCTGAGCAGCAAGACCCTGTGCATGGAGGGTGAGCAGATCCTTCCAGATGGCTCCAGAGTGCGTCACTATGACGTACACAGCCTGTACGGGTGGTCACAGACCAGGCCCACCTATGAGTGAGTCGTTCTTTCAATTTTCCAGTTAGCACAGCCTATGGTGACATTGGGTGAGGGCTATAGGGTTCTCACTTTGTTCTTATTCATTAGTCTAAGTATTAAGAAGGACGTATTTAGAATTATACATAATTTTGGCTGGTTAAAGATACATTTCCTTTTTTTTTGGTATTTTAGGGAAGGGTCTATAGGGTGTTCAGGGCCTCACTACTAGATTTGGACATGTAGTAATCCGCTTGTTTATAACATCCCAAGAGCTGGATTACGAACTTGAGGCACCAGGCCCAGTCTCAATTGACAACTCAGTGTGCCCTGGGGGTGGGGCCAGCACAGCAGGCCTGGGGATCCAACCCCTGCTCCCTGTACCTGCTTGCAGGTGCTTTAATCCACTGAGCTATTTGGCCAACTTCTTGAGCCTGGAGCCAGATCCTGTGATTATAATCAAAAGGACATGCTTGACTGAGGTGTAATCCCCTCAGTGAAAAACTAATATGTCCATGGGTTACCTCTCTCATTTATTCCAAAACTGAATCACCTCTGTTGGATTTCTCTTCTCCATTCCTGTTGGGTGTCATGGATTCTACTGTTGAACTAGCAAGCATCCATGTTGTGAGTTCAAAGAGTAAAAATTATTCTAAGGAAAATCTTAAGAAGTAATTTCTAGTATTCAACAGCAAATGTAAGAAAGCAAATGATGAATAGCAAGATCCTTGCTTAGTGTTTTGAGACAACCCAGGGTTTTTACGTGATGAATTTCTTTGTAAAACACTGTGAGAGACACCGTTGCGCTTACCATCTGTATCAGTGAGTGGGCCATCGCAGTGAGTCAGCATCTATATTCCTGCAGCCATGCAGCCAACACCATGCCCAGCTGCTCCTTCTATGACCTTTGTTATTCTTCTCCAACCTCATTTCATCTCCTTGTTCTTCTGCAACCAGAGCTGTGCAGGAGGTGACAGGACAGAGAGGAATTGTCATCACCCGCTCCACATTCCCCTCTTCTGGACGCTGGGCAGGACACTGGCTGGGGGACAACACGGCTGCATGGGACCAGCTGAAGAAGTCCATCATCGGTACAGGGACCTGTTCCCTGGGATGGGTGGCAGGGAGGGAGGTGAGGTTATTGGTGAGGGAAGAGGAGCAGGCAGGGCCGAAGCCTCCCTGACCTGGATGTGGTTCTCATTGCAGGCATGATGGAGTTCAGCCTCTTTGGCATATCCTATGTAAGTGGCCTCAGATCCCTCCTGCTTGCTCATAAGGAGGTGGTGTCTTTCAGAAGTCACCAGCATCCTGGTTTATTCCCTCTCATTTCAGACTGGGGCAGACATCTGTGGGTTCTTTCAAGATGCTGAGTATGAGATGTGTGCTCGCTGGATGCAGCTGGGTGCCTTCTACCCCTTCTCCAGGAACCACAACACCATTGGCACCAGGGTAGGGCCGTGATTCCACCTCACATGTTGGATGTTACCCGAAATGCAACCGCTATCTTTGAGCAACACTCAATTCTTTCTGTATTGTCTGGGGACATCTTCAGACATATGAAAACTTCATTTCCATCAATCATATTCCTCAGCTTTATTTATATAATTCTTTTTATTTAATAAGAATTATTCCAAACATATCCTATAAGGAACATCTTATGGGGAAATTATATAAATTTGTTGTTGTTTTGTTTTTGTAAAGCTTTAGTAACTTCCTCTGCTCTATTATAAATATTCTGGGAGTGTCATGCATAGTAATCATTAGTTTAGTGGTGTGTAATTCCTTTGGAATAAACTTGCAGTGACCTCTTGATGTCTCTCCCACTCACTAGATAGGCTCTGAGCACTTCTTTTTCTCCTTTAGAGACAAGACCCTGTGTCCTGGGACGCTGCCTTTGTGTCTATCTCCAAAAGTGTGCTGGAGACCAGATACACCCTGCTGCCCTACTTCTATACCTTGATGCACAGGGCCCACACGGAGGGCGTCACTGTGGTGCGGCCTCTTCTCCATGAGTGAGTGTCCAGCTGGGGCCCTGCTCACTGATGCAGGAGTTATTCCATTCTGTGAGAAAACAGTGAATGTAGGGAATTTTTCCAAACTGAAGACATGATTTTGTTTTTTTTCCAAAGCTCTTTCTAGGCAGAAACCGTAGTTCACTACTTGTCTCAGTACAGTGTTATGCATACTTTAATTCACTGATGAAGATCTATTTGTTGAATAAAAAATTCTTCTTAAAATACAGCACACTGCATCACTTTTTCACATTTGGCTATACAAGGCTTTTCCTATCTTTTATGACAGTTTTAATATATAGACTCAATTGAATATGAGTTCTGGTTCTAGAAAATGCATTCCTAGTGGGTTTTTGTAGTGAACGGCACTGTTGCATTGAACATGTGCCATGCTTTGTGGAGGTGTTTTATACCAGAGAATGTGTCTAAGTCAGCTCTGAATTTAGAGGAACTTCACCCGTGAGGACAGTGGGCTGGATGTTCCTGGGGAAGCATGAGAAAGAGCATGGCAGAAGCTGCAGCCTGACTTCTGACTGGCTCTCAGTCCAGTCACAGAATGTCTGTGGAGAATGTCTTTAGGTCATTGGGCTGGATTCTGCGCTGGCTCTGACTGTGTCACCTTTTTTGCCTTCCAGGTTTGTGTCAGACCGGGTGACCTGGGATGTGGACAGCCAGTTCCTGCTGGGCCCAGCCTTGCTGGTCAGCCCTGTCCTGGAGCCTGTGAGTGTGGATGCCAGACTTAATCATTTCCTCTTTGCTGAGGCACAGTGCCAATGTTCATAGTTTAAAGGCAGAAAGGTTCACTTTGGCCCATAAATTCAGAGGTCTCAGGCTGTGCTCGAGATCATGGATTGGCTGGGTCCCAGGCATGAATGGTGTACTGACCTGGGGCAGCAAGACTGCTCTGATCATCCAGGCCAGAAAGTGGGGAGTGAAGGGCAGGGTCAGGAAAGGAAATGCACCCTTGTGGTTCACAAGGCCAGTGACCCATCTTTTGAAATTAGCACATTTAGCTAATATTCATCAGTGGATGAACCCATTGAGGACTACAGCACCGCCATGGTCGAGGCACCTTCCAACAGCCCACGTGTGAATGAATGAGCCTTTGGCAGACATTCTAGGCCTAAACTACCACAAGGCCTCTGCTGGGTGGGGGATCCCAGTTGTGAGGTTGGGTGAGTAGCATGAGACAAGAGAGCAAGCCTGGAACGTGGCAGTGTAGCCTGAGAGACCATTTCTTATTCGCCTTTGTCTTTCCCTCTCCTTCTGAGCAGCAGTCCATCGCTGAGGTGTTCTAGTCTCCTCCATTTAAGAGTCAGCCTAATAGTTATGGTCCAAAGCACCATCAAGAACAAAGCAACTTTACTGTATATTTGAGAATATACATTAATGTATTACGATAAGGAGCACTGGCATGTATTCATGTGAACAGTGCATTACAATCCTGTCACTCTTAGTGTGGAACCTTCCAGGAGAGCTGCCTGCAGCAGCTTTCCTATCTTGTTGCTTCTGGCAAGCCCTGCCTCCTTTCCGTAAGGTGTTCAAGGCAGCAAGGCCGTTTCTTTGCTTCCTCAGCGATGCCTAGGCCTATGATAATGTCGGTTCAAGGTGCTTCCTTCAGATATTACCATGTGTACACAGCCTTCTCCTGCTCCAAACCCAAGCACGTGTGTCTCTTTAGAGGTAGAAGGGGTTTAGTTCATAAGCATTGGTGAGTCTTATTTTTACTCTCTATATCCTGGGTTGTTCTGGATAGGGAAATTCCCCGTGTGAAAAAAGGGAAGCAAAGGAAGGCTTTCCAGGCATTGCTCATCTCCAAAGAGCTGGACCAAGTGGATACAAGCTCACCAGTGTTGTTTTAACCCCTTTTTATGCAAGCCTGTGACAGTATCCTAGAACACCATGCCTATTGCCCCTCACCTTGTTTGTGGTCAATTTCAGGGTGCCAGTAATGTCCGTGCGTACTTCCCTGGAGCTCGCTGGTATGATTACTACACAGTAAGTTATCTAGATATTTCTATAATCTGGGAAAATGGTAAAGAATAAACTCTGGATATTTCAGTACCAGGCAACTGCTGGCTCTGCAAGCTACCTGCTGTGGGGTCTTGAATGGTCACTTTAAACGTTGTAGTTCAGTTTTCATTTGCAAGTTAAGTCAGATCACCCCTTCACAAAGTGGTACAAAATAAGCAAGCCTCTCACTTAGAGCCTGGCTTTGTGTGGACAAACTTTTGAGTTCATTGTCATTCCTTATACTATCACTATTCACAATGGTGTGTAAAGCCGGCACTTGTGAACTTTCAAAATCATTCTATAAAATGATATTTGCTAATATTCTGTCTCTTTTAAGTTCCTTAGTATGAGGGCTTTTTTATTAAGTGTTGATTTCTGTAGCATAGATGCTCAAAGAAGAGTTGCTGCATACAGTGACGGTGGCATTGTGAAAACGCACTAGAGGCGTGGGCCTCACATTTGCAAGTCTAAGCATTGCACATGCATTTACATGTGGCAAAGCCACAGACGCCTACAGCAGCCAGGAGGGGAAGCCAAGCCTGCGCCTGCCACTCTCAACCAAAGGGATGCACTGTGATGTGGCGAAAACTGGGCGAGGATGCAGAAGCGGAATTGCTCCTCTAGCCTGTGGAGTCCTCAACCTCTCCAGTCTGATTTTATTGCTGAGCTTGATCAGTTTTCATCTTAAAGAGAGAGAGAGAAAAAAAGCAAATAAGAGGAACAAAGACCAAAACAAAGCAACCTAGAACAATAAAAATGGTATAGAGTTTCAAAACAAGAATAGAAAATTAACAGACTGTTATATATTGTTATCATCAAATTTGTTAGTTGATTACCAGATATAGGTAATCAAGACTGAAATTTTGTTTTGAGACAAGGTCTCCGTATGTAGTGTAGGCCAGCCACAAACTCAAGGTGCCCATCCTTACTCAGCCTCTCGAGTACTGGGATGACAAGAATTCACCACCAGGCCCAGTATACACCTGTGTTTAAGATTACACTATGCTGGAATTTTCTATGTGCTCTCCTCACAGTGTTTTCTGAAGAGAAATCAGCCAACATCTATGGGAGGCTGGCTATGGCGAGTCTGTATCTTGATTCTCTTGTTCACTAACAGTCCCTCCTCTTGAGTCTGAAGCTCTTCTGTGCAGGGATTCACTAGGATGAGCTCATGAATCATCCAGCACACATAGTTGAAGGAGGGGCTGTATCACAAGGTTGACCTTGTTGACCCTGGGGAGATAGCTCAGTGGAATAGGTGCTTGCCTGGAAGCGCAGGTCCTGAGTTCAGTCTCCAGTACCAAAGTCTTCAAGACCTCAAGAGTGAGCGATTTATTTATTTTAAAGCCTCAGTGTCTTGCTATACTCATTCCTGCCTCAGTTTGCCCAGGCGCAAACTATTTTATGGCGCTCCAAACATTGGCAGTGGGACCATTTCCTTAGGGACTTCCGCATGCAGTGAGGAACTGACATTTGTTTGCTACAACCACTAATTAGATAGGAAAATAATTATATATATTATGTGAAATAATCTGAATATTAAGCTAATAAAGGAAAGCTTCCGGGAATGGCCAGTGTCATCTAGATTTTTAAATAGAAGGTGGTGGTAGTTAAAGAAGTACAGGTAAATCATGTGAAAGGACAAATATTGATGAGAAAGCCACATGGAGATAATAACATTTTGATGTTTAATTAAAAACAAGACTACATGAATAGAATTAATTAAGAAATGTCTCCTGTATTAATCCTTAAAAGTTTTTGGGACCGAGTGTTTGTGCTCTAGTAGCGACTGGTAAACAATGACTCACAGACCTGTAGGAGTATCACCTGTTTTTGTAAATAAAGTTTTATTGGAATGTTCCCACACATTCACTTACTTGCTGTGAATAATGATTGCTCCTTACCTCTAAAATAGGCTCTCAAGTGTTTCCCCACAAAGGAACGTGTGGCGATGTGCGGAGACATTTTTGATAGTTACGATGTGGTAGAGGAGGGGCTGCTAGTGGCATTTATTAGGCAGACATCAACGATGTTGCCAAACATCAGCCAAGCACAGAACAGACACACAGCAAGTATTATGCAGCCCAATGCGGGGCTGGGGAGACAGCTCAGTGGAATAGGTGCTTGCCTGGAAGCGCAGGTCCTGAGTTCAGTCTCCAGTACCAAATACCAATAGTTCCAACAATGACAAGCTGAACCACAGGTGATAATGTGTGTAAGAATTCTCCCTTAGAATCTGAGGTTTATGCCCCAAATGACAGAAGGTCTTGCACATGTTACAGGAGACAAAGAATGTCACAGATGAAGTGAGTTAAGTTTGTCAAACACAAAGGTACATACATCACTTAAAGATACATAAAGTAAGCAAGCAAGCAAACACGTTTTGATGTTTTCTGTGAAGTATAAGTCCAAAGTGTTAAGTAGGGGTAGTGAGGGGAGATGGAGGTGTTGTAAACCTTGGAAAGAGAGACAGACAGCCTAGGAAGGCCATCACGGACAGCTCAGCAGGTGCCAACAAAAAGTGAGTGAAGAGATCATACGAGGTCCCCCAGCAGGGCCCTGCGACACAGAAACAGGCTGTGCAGTGCTGGTGGCTGGGGCTCATCTCTAGAACTCTCCAAAAGGCGAGGGGCCCCACAGTACATTACAGGAACAAAACCAGCTGCCACACAGCAGGGCGGTGAATGCATCAGCATCCTAACAGGCATGTGCTGAGTGGTGAAGAATGGGTAGCATGCCCAGAGACGTGGGTTAGGTGTCTGCCAGAGGTGCTGGTGAGGGCGGTGTGCATCCTGCCCTCATCCTCTCCCTTCCTTCTGCCCACAGGGTGTGGACATCGATGCACAGGGACAGTGGAAGGAGCTGCCAGCCCCTCTGGAGCACATTAACCTTCATGTGCGTGGGGGCTACATTCTGCCCTGGCAGGAGCCTGCGCTGAACACTCACCTAAGGTGAATGATGGGCTGGGGCTCTGCTTTGCATCGTGGTCAACTCAGTAATTTGTATGAAGGCCATCAAAGCTTCAAGCATTACTCTCAAGGCAAAAAGCAATTTTTAAACACTGCTTTTATACTTGTTTGCTTTATTTTAATAGTTCTCAAGCTTTGCACTCTTTGAGCAAATAACAAGCATTTTATATCTAAGCGGGTGGGATGATAGGTCTAATAAGTGACATTTGAAATAGAAGCCAAGGTAGGAGCAGTTATAATTTGTGCTAGTTTTCCAGGCATGCACCACCACATCCAGACTCATTCACCAGCTCAGCGCCTCCTGGGGCAGGGCTGGAGCCATGTTCAGGACTAGAGATGGATCATTTTCACTGACCTTCTGCTTTTTGTTTTTTGTTTTTTTTCTCTCAATAAAAGCAAAAGCCCTTTGAGATATAATGAATGTTATCCCCATTTTACAGATGAGCAAAGAAGAGTTTTACGAGGCTAAGTGATTAGCTCAGGGTCACAAAGCCAGCGAGACAATGAACAGGGACTAAGTTGAATGCATGTTGAATAACGCTGAAAAATGACACTAAATTCTTGCTCATTTAATTCCCAGAATTCAGAACAAAACTGAAGACTTAAAACACTGTAGACAGAATTTACTGTCATGTTTTGGGAAATGGGTCTCGAGAGAGGGATGGGTTTTTCATACTAGGCAGGAACTCAGTTATTTTGCTCTTAGCTTCTTTAAAAACCTTATGGGAAAATCTCTTGATTTGTTTGTTCACAGCATGAAGCCATCCAGACACATGGAGGCTGAGCTAGAGCAAGTTCCCTAGTCTCACAAATCTCAGTACCCACTCTTTAATATTCCAGAGTTTTAGAGCACATTGTGCAGGGTATACGATTCACACTCATCATGGGAAGTTGATGCATGCAAATACGACATCGTGTCTTCACTCCCCCCTCCAACGCTTCCTTTTGCTCCTTTGCTTTTATGAAAACTCTTGGCTTGTGACTGTGGCTTGGTTGTAGCTAATGCCATTCTCTCACCTCACTGCAGCCGTCAGAAATTCCTGGGCTTCAAGGTGGCCTTAGATGATGAGGAAAGGGCTGAAGGATGGCTTTTCTGGGATGACGGGGAGAGCATTGGTGAGTTGCAGTGGCCTGGCACTCCTGCTGAGCCACTGGCTGGTGTCTGCATATCTTATATGCTTGTGTTTTCCTTTTCCATGTTAAAACATTTTTGAATTTTGAAATATAGTCAACTCTTACTTGAAGTGTGTAATCCATACTATTCGTGGTCCTTAGGCTGTAGGCGAATGTTTTTTTACTGCTGAATCTCTCACCAGTACCCAAGTGCCCCAATTCATTTTGGCAGACTGTAGTTTCTATGTGGCCAGCTGAGATAAGTTTTATATGGCTGATGATCAAAGGCACATTTTATAATTACATGGCTTACTGTCCCAGCAAGACAGTGTCTCTATTAGTTGTGGTATTTATGGGAAATTTTGCATTGGAAGTTTACAGGAATTAATGACTTCTCAGGGGCATAACGCAAGGATCACTGGCTGTTCTTAGACCAGCACTGTCCAACAGAACTCTCTGCAGTGGTGGACGTGTTCTATACCTTCTGATCAATATAGCGTTAGACACGTACGACTGACTGCCAAGCACTTGAATGTGACAAGTGCATCTGGGCAACCAAGTTGAAGTTTATTTAATTTAAAATGCTGTAGCTATGGTTTTCTGTGGCTTTGGCCTTGGACAGCACAGTTCTAGAGGACAGAGACAGGGGCTGATGGGGCGATGATGAGTGAGGAAGTGAGCAGCACACGGGGAAGGGCGAGAGCCACGTGAGAGGGAGTGGGACCAGGTGCCTGTAGCACACCTCCTTTGTACTGACCCTGGAGAAGCCAGACATTAGAAATGCAGGGCAGAGAAGGCCAGTCTAAACTCCACATTGGAACACCGCCTAGTAACTCTCAGGATTCCCTGTGTTGGCATTTAGGAATGTGTGAGTGTCTGCATGAATACACACATGTGCACCTAACAAAAAGAATCTGGAAATCAGAACTGACCAGAAAGGTGTTGGGTTGGGTGGATGTCCAGGAAGAGGGGTGATGTACAAGTGGGTTGAGGAAACCGTTATACAGCATCACTATGTCAGACACATGCATCTATTCACTTACTTCAAACGTTTTATGCGAGCTGTGATTAGATGCAGCGTCTGACTAGACTTTCCTTGGAAAGATTGAGGTCATGAAAGGCAAGTATGCAAAGAAGGAAAAGCAAAATAGTGAGACACACAAAAGCAATCCCTCTCTCCTTACAGGCTAGTGCATGATGAGAATTCTCTCGTGCAGGTCCAGGTTGTACTTACCTTGTTGTTTGTTTGCAGATTCCTATGAAAAAGAACTCTATTATTGGGCCAGATTTTCTGTCAGCCAGGTGAGTGTGACTGACAAAGAGAGGAGTGCAGAGTTATGTTGACTTCGTAGATGCAGTCGTCACATGGGTACGAAGACCATCTACTTCCTGCCCTGCTCCTGACACTAATTCACACCCTCCCCTTCCTCCAGATTTTAGACAGAGACTTGGTGTGGTTCCCAGGAAAGCTACGGTGATTGAGCCTATTCGTGTCTCACCAGGGACTTATCTCAGTTCACCGTTTCACAGATAGGCAGACTGTGTTGTATCATCCAGCCCTGTTCTTATCTTGCCTTGGATTGGTCTGATTTTTTGTGGAGTTCGAGTGGAGACTGTCTCCTGGAGGCTTCAGAGCCAAGCTCCCTAGCAGGTGCCCACAAGGGATGGGCCTGACGACGGAGGCTGGGCTGCTGGTAGCACGGCTTCACTAGCTAAGTGTACAACTCACTTCAGGACCCATGTTTGTGCTTAAACAGATATTGGGGATAATTGAACTTATTTTGTTGCTTTTGTTTTGTTTTTGCTTTGACAGAAAACAATGGAAAGCCATGTAATTTTAAACAAGTACATTGTTGATACCAAACCTTTGCTACTGGGCTACATTGAGATCTGGGGAGAGGGCAGTGTGCCTGCCAGTGATGTGACCATCTCTGTAACGAGTGGGACAGTCACAGTCCCCGCCAGCTACGACCCTGCCACAAAGGTTTGTGCCCAGTAAAGGCTAATGCTGGCCCCCACCTGCCACACAATGTGCAGTGCCTGCTTCCTTTCCAAGTGACACCACAAAACCTCTCATAACTCTCCACATTCTGTCAACTGTGCACACTCTAGAGATGTGGAGAAGACTGAGGGCCTACCGTGTTTGGACTTGAAGGTCTGGATTCTTACTTCCTGCACTGGCCTTCTCATCAGTAAATCTGCATGAAGCTTTGTACATTTAGTCTCTCAGCTCAGAGATCATCTTTTCAAACAATTTGAACTATTATCTTTCAAGTGTTAAGATACCATCAGCTAGAAAAGCTTGCTGTGTAAAACAATGACAAAATCACAAGATATTTTCCTATAACCCAAGTTTTTAAAAAAATACCATAATAATTTGTGATAAATATTATTATCTTGTTATCTAGACTTGTATTATAGTATATTTTTATTTTATAAGAAAATGTTTTTATTATTTAAAAGAAAAAATATGATACAATTTAGTTAAGGTATTTATACTACCAAAGATGTTAATCATTCCACATTTCATAAAAACTCTTCTCCTATTACCTATATAGAATATTTTCCCAAACCACTAATGCACTCTATGCAACTTTTTAAAAATTTATCTGTTTATTTTTGTATTTTTAGTACAGGGTCTACAGGGTCTCACTACCATAGTGATCCTCCTGCTTTCAACTTCCCAAGCACTGGGATGACAGGCGCATGCCACCATACCCAGTCTCATTCATTGTCCCAGTGCACCCTGGGTGGGGCCAGCACAGCATGCTGGGGGATTGAACCCCTGGTCACTGCACTTGCCTAAGCAGGCACTTTAGTCCACTGAGCTATCTGGCTAGCTCTTATACAACTTTTTATTTGAGTGCTATCTTTAGTAACATTTTTTCCTAAAATAAAATAAATTTTTTTGAGGACCTCACTTAAAAAAAAAAAAAATTGGGTCTTACTTTGTAGTTCAGGCTGGCTTTGAACCCACTATATCCAGGCTGGCCTCAAACTCGTGGTGTTCTTCCTGCTTCAGCCTTGAAAGTGCTGGGACTACAGGCATGTGCCACCATGCCCAGGTCCTATGATCATCTGCAAATGTTTATCCATCCACTGAGAATACTAACAGTAACCAAGAGGTTCACACCTCACAGACCATGACAGTTATATCATCTGCATTGCTCAGAACATTCTAATTGCTATTGATTACAAGCACATTCCAATTTGATGAATGTCAGATATGAGAACAAGTTGTACTTCGGTATTAACACAGTAGTTTGGTGTGGGTACCTATTATCCTAATGGTAACCAAGACCCTTCTTTCTGTGGGTTTAGTGCTTATTATTTTCTGAACACAATCCTTTCTGATTCCTGGGCCTGAAACAAAGTTGCTCTTAGTTTCTCACTGTTACTTCCTTATCCTGTGGGTTTCTTGGCACTTGATGTCCCCAGCTTCACTGAGGGTTCTGGATGGACATTGCCCAGTTCTGTCACGAGCCAACTCATGGGTTGACCTATGGTCCAATATGTACACGCAGTGAGCCCTTCTAGGAATTGTTTGCCTAGAAAACACCAGAAATATTAAATTCTCCCAAGTGTTATTCAAGAATAGGAAAACAGAAAATAATAGGAGTGCTGCAAGGAAAATCAGCAATGACAGTGCAGAGAGAAGGCATCCTCCCTGAGGTGTCTGTGTGTCTCTGAGCTGCAGGGCTGTGTGCTACAGTAGTGAGGCACCTGATTTATTTGTGTGTGTGAAAGTTCAGGTAGCCAATGCCAATGCTCCTCTGCTGTTTCCCAACAGGTGCTGAGCATCGATGTGACCAGCAATAGCATCAGCCTGCATGATTTCATTTCCTTGACATGGAGAAACTCTCTGTAAATTTTTAGGGCAAGACACTAACTCTAACGATTATTAGATCATTCTCAGTATGGATAAAATATTTTACTGATTCTGTTGTATATTTTGTCTGTAAAACCTAATGGTTCAATATTTGCTCTGAGGGATAGGCATTAGGGTGATGTGGGGAAAAAAATGTATGGTGACTTAGTGTTCCTGAGTGATTAGTATAAAGCAGAAGGCTTATCACAGGACACTTGCTGGAGCTGAGCTGGGCCCAGGATGGAGTGTGTGCCTACGTCCATGTTCCTGTCAGTGCAATCATGGAACGGCCCCTCACTGGCTAAGGCACAGCAGAGGCTTGCTGTGACAGCTCCTGGTCGTGAAGCTAGCCAAGGCCTCAAGAGAGTCCAGAGAGAAGACCCGCCCACTGAGTATAGGGAGGAGGAAATGACCTACTACAGCACAATGTAAAGAGAAGAAGAGGCAGGAAAGGTGAGCAAGGGAGGAGCTGAGGTAACAGAAGTTGGTGACCCATGGCCACGAGTGCCCAGGAACAGTGGCCTCACGGAGAAGAGGAAGCAGCCACTGCACTCAGAAGAGGGCAGAGGGGACGCCGTCAGCACGAGAGAGCAGGCTGGGAGCCAAGCAGGCAAAGCCGAAGGAACGGAGTTTGGATGTAAAAATAATTTATTTTCAGAGATGTGCTTTGGAATATGTATACCTTATTTCTCTACCCTGCCTAATGTATATAACCACATTTCATACAGACATATAGAATTTATGCCAGAGAAAATGAAAATAAATGCATTTTAAAAAATGAATGAATTTGCAAGAGCTTTTGAATGTTGTGATCTTCTGCCCATGGGTAATTTCACTGCAGGTTAAGGCCTCTCCTTGTTCAGCCAACACTTGGCCTCTCTGTTCTCTTCAGCATCAGAGCTCCCTCCTTTTAATACACCAGCGAAACCATCCGGTTTCTGACTAGCCACCCCTTTCCTCGCATCTCTGGTTGGTTTTTCACATGTTTGTGTTAGCGTGTTCTGGGACTGTTGTTTGGGCATGCAGCAGTTATTTTATGATATATGGCTGAACAGTAACTGGCCAAAAGGAGTTGCAACACTGTTATCGAAAACACTAGGATAGCTAAACTTTGGGGTAAAAACATTATATAACAATATTCCATTGAGATATTTACTATTCCTGTTATTTGAATAATGATATATTTCAGGTAAACGTCTCCTCCACATCTTTTCTTATCCAGCAAGAGGCCCTTCTGCTCGCTCCTTTAGCTGGAAGTAACGCAGTGTCACACTTTCACATTGTCAAGTTAGCTCACATTCTATCTATCAACAAAAGGGGCCTTGACATAAAGGTCTGGGCTAACTATGAAACCAGAGGGACCTGGAAAAGCAACCCTGGGAATCATTTTGTCAAAAAGATGGGGAACTTGCCCATCTCTAACCAACTCAGAAAGACTACAGAGATGAATGTGTGACTTGCCTCTTATTTTAGAAATTGTCTCTGTTACCAGCAGGGGTGTGTAGGAATGTTAGTGCTGTTTGCCCAAAGTGCTCAAGAAGAAGTTTCCTGTTTAGACAACCGTAAGGGTCAAGACCCTGAGTGAGGAATGTGCTGGCTGGGGATTTTTGTAGTGTTGGGGACCCTGTAGATGGCCTGGTGGCTCCTAGGAAATCTCTCTTTAGGAAAACATTTTAGAATGAATAGAATAAAGTTCAGTCTGTTCCAATAGATTAAAATTTACTTATTTAAATATCTAAAATTTGACAGCAATATATGAGGTGTATTTTTAAAATATCAAACAAAATGATCTTTCAGGATAACCAAGAACACTGTGATTTCAGTGTAATTGTCAGTCTAATATTTTATATAACTGTTCTAATCTCATAATGTGTCATGCAAGTATCTGTGATTCTTGGACAAGCACATACATTGTGCTAAGACCTGTATTCTTGTCATCTATCTTCATCACTTCAGGAAATGCTAAGATTAGTGAAGCAAAGGTATTTTTCCTGTTGGTCCATAGAGTCCCCAAGTTACACTGTGGATGTCTGAATTATGTAGTTCAAAAGCTCTCAGGCTAAGACACTTCAGTTCCCACCCTGCAGCCTTGCAGCTCAGCCCAAGGAGCTCTAGCTGTCACCGGAGCTCCTATATACCTGCTTGTCCCCCTCTCCTAAATTCACTTTTGGCTTTTCAAATAATTGTATATGCTTACAGTGTACGGCGTTGTTTTGCTATATGTGTTCAATGTGGGATGACTAAAAGCTGACCATCATATCCATATATTTGTCATCTTATGTGATGGCAACACTTAAAATCTACTCTTTGAAAATTCTAAGGGTAAAACACAATATGCTTGGGACTTGCAAGCAGCCAGCTGCTGAAGGAGATACCAACCTTCTGTGTAGAAGTAGAAAGTCTCTTAGGCAAGCTTGCTTGAGAAGCCTTCTTCTGGCAGGGGTCATGGGGGGAGCTCAGGGCCTGTGGCTCTGTTTCTCTGTCTGGAAGGGAGCCGTCAACTTCAGTGAAGACTCGCGTGCTGTCCCTCCCTGTCACAGACTTTGGGCCATGGGTGGGGCACTGGTGCTGATTTCCTTGGGGGAAGGAAACCTCAGAAGCAGTCTGTAGACCAGATGAGTTTATTAAATTGCTCTGTTTTTCTAGGGTCAGTGTTCACTCACTTGCCAAGCGCTGATATCAGGCTAACACTAATTTCCAAGCTGTGGGGCTGTAAGGAGCCAGGACTTCCTTGTTCCCTTGGAATGTTATAGAGGAAAAAAGGCAGATTCATGGGGTTTGAAGCTCCTCACCCTGGCTTCGATCATTGATTCATTTTTATGTGGAGACCTCATTTATATTGTACACATTTAGTGGCAATTCTCTGAAACTTTGTAAGCAGGACTTCTTTACACTCTTAAAAATTTATGGAGGATCCCAGTAGACTTTGTTCATAGCATTATATCTGATGTTTATATTAAGAATTAAATTATGCCTGCCAAAACAAACACGTTAAGAGATTAGTATTATTTTACACTCTTACAAATCTCCAAGTCTCATGTCATAGAAGGAAGCTGGGTCTCATATCTACTTCTGCTGTTCAAATCTTTGTGGTGTCACGTGTCATGTAGCTTCTGGAAAACTCCACTGTGGCATGTGAGACAGAACCAAAAGAGAAAGGGAAGACATATTTTCTTGATGTTTTTATAAAAATAGTTTACCTTGAAATCTCCCTGAAAAAGCCTCAGAGACCCCAGAGCTCAGTCTTTAGATCACACTTTGAAACCTCCTTCACAAGGGGCAACTGCTGTCCATGGTAACCACAGCGCCATCCCTACCACAGGGGCCTCCACTTTGAGTCCTGGCCAGTTATCTAGGCACAGTTTAGGTCTTTTTGACAGATACCCTCTTCTCTAGATCACATAGTTTCACTTTATCTCTTTATAGGTATGATAAAATAAAAATAAAAAAATCTCAAGACTTTTTTTTTTTTAAATAGGAAGAGCTTTATTTATTTTTTTTTTAATTCAAGTTATCTCACTGTCACATTTACCCAAAACATAAGTTTGTGTGGATCTTAGCACATATCCTCAGTATCCCACCCATATTCCCTTGTTGTTTCATTGTATCTGAAGCAGTGAGAATTTCACTTCTAGCTTGGAGGGTGCTGCTCTGAAGGCTAAGAGTCATAGCTACTGGTGGCTTCTGCCTTGATGTTCCAGGCAACTGTTTGCATGCTCTGATAACAGAGCTCTACTGGTAGCTAATTTGCTTTTGCTCACTGACAGACACTGGTCCCATGCTGGTCTTCCTCTCCAAAATGTCTCTTATTTCTTTTTTTTCAAAACACATTAGTAGTACATTTCCAATAATTGATATAATGCATATTGTTGTCCTCATAGTAGTTATACAGAGCACAGGATGTAGACATGATAATTTTTCTAATCATTGTTGGTACAAAAAATTTCTCATTGAACTAAGAGAAAATAGGTGTATACACAGTCCAATGTTCCATAATCGCAGTGGGTTAATGGCAGAACTGGCAATGTCAGAAGCTGCTGACTTAAGCCTTTTACAGCCCAGCATGCTAATCTAGCTTTATGTTTTATGCCTGTGGTTGAACTTTTCTGCTGGGTGCTTAAGATCAAGTTAAAGCAAGATCTGTATAACAAGACATGTAACTTTTGTATCTACCAAGGTCAGTCAAATCCCCTCAGGATTTACTTTGGAACCATGTACAGTGCTTTGTAGAACTGTCGTCAGTGTCAGCCATCTGGATGAATCACGACCATTGCTTGACCAGTTTGCTCTCTGTGAAAGCCTGAGAGAATGTTTTCTCCCTAGGTGACTCTCCCTAGACACACTATACTTCATTTATCCCTTTCCTCTGTGGCCCCAAAATCTCCTTGAACAGAAAATTTGGGAGACCACTGAGTTATAGGATGTTACAGCACAGGTTCTCTTATGTCCTGAGTCCTCACTGACCTTGAAGGGCTAGGGCCAAAATATTGGCAATCCTTGTAGCCCTTCTTTTTTCTCTAATTTTTGGTCTGTAAACTTACATTCTTAACCCTTCAGAAGAGAAGCTTTGTGATAGTAGTACTCTATAACATAGGTACTTGAGCTTAACATCACTGTCTTTCTGAATATCAAGCATCTGATGGAAAATATCAATTCCAAGTTAAGTGCCTCTTACTCTTTTATGGGTTGACTTCTATTATTGGCTAGTAAGGTGGAATAGTGAAGTTAACTAATCTTTATGGATTTTAAGCAATGAATTACAGACCAGCTGGGAGTGTGTGTCCTCACTACGCCATGATGTTGCAAGTGACATAGAATGCAGGGAATTAGGACTAAACTCGTAGGAAAAGTATAGAAGAATCTTGTAAATCATCTAAATCTCCAATCTTGGTCTTTTGCCAACATAGCTTCCCAATTTGAAAAGAGATCTAGGTAAATTTCTGCTTTCACAAAGCCTGCTTTGTGTTGGATCGAATGATAAGGTAGGTGTGTCATTCTGGGAGTTCATAAATATGGAAGCATAGACTCTCTATGTGTGCATATCTGCATAATTTGCCTGCACTCTGAAGAGTACTATGGGCATGTTCACTTCCTGTAGGCACCAACCAAAGAGCCCACTCACCCATCACATATAATTAGGGACAATGGGATTGAAAACATATATTGCTATCTTGGAAAGCAGCTTGGCAGCACCTCAAAAAGTAAAACATAGGGTGATCTTATAAATTCTAGTACTACATATTGAGCAAAAGAATTGAGACTGCACACTAGAACCAAACATGTGTAACCATGGCAGTGTTATTCATAGGAGACACCAGTAGAAGCAACCCCAATGTTGGCATCTAGGGAATAAGTAAACATGTGTAGCATATGTTATCCATATGTAAGTACTATGTGCAGACATCCAAAGAAATGAAGTAGGATATTTGCACCAGCCTTGAATGAACTTGGAAACATCCTACCCAGTGAAAGTATGCAGAAACAAATGGCAGCATATCATATAATTGTAATGATTTGACATATATGCAGCAAAACTAAATCCGTAAAGAAGAAATTTGGTAAGTAATTGTAGGGATAAGGAGAGAAAGACATGGGAAAACCACTAATGAATACATATACCTTCCTTTGGGGTAAGAACAGTGTTTGACATTAGATAGTAAGGATGGTCACATGGCTTTGCGAGCATACTAAAAATTGCCGCGTTGTAAAAGCTTGAATTTTATGGTATGCCAGTGATATCTAGGGCATGGTAGCAATTGTAGCATTTTATCTAACTTAAGCAGGACAAATTTAAAGGTACTGGGGACCCACTGAAATACCAGGAGAGATGAAGAATCAGGTATGCAGGCTCTGAGGCCAGGGCTAAGTCCCAGGTCACCGTGCGGGGGCGTGGCCTGCTCCTGCCCTCAGCACAGCTCTGGCAGGACTCACGCCAGGACTGAGCATGGATGCCCCTCTCTTCTGATCCCTGCTGATCTAGACACATGACCTTTCCCCGCCATCCCTTGACACACCATCCATGACTCTGCCTGGTACCCCTTTCCTAGCACTTTCTTCTGGGTCTCAGCCACAGGCAGACACATCCCACCCTCTGTACACAGGCTTCATCCTCTATAGTGGTGGAAAGAGAGACTGTGAAGGAGGTTTTTCTAGGCTCTTCTCTGGGAAGACAACTCTTACAGTGAGAAGTTCATTAACCATAGGACGAGTTTTCAAATGTGTGGAGCAGGCAAAAGGCACGGCCAGTACCCACTAGCTGTATGGTTTCACTATGACGGTATAGTTTCCATATTCATGATGCACTGCTCACGTAGAACAATTTTGGCAAAGACGTTTTCGAATTAATGAAAAGCTGAGTTAAATTAAGACAACTTTAGGGGACAAAAGTCAAGAAAGGAGCTTGTAGTGAGCCCAGAGCTCTTCCCTTTTCCCCTCGCCTGTTCAGCAAATAGCTACATATTTAAAAATCTCTGTGCACATGAAGCGGAGTGTTGAGCACAGGAGACGCAACCATGGGGAAAACGGGAAAGAAGGAGGCTCCTGAGTCCTTCAGGTTGCGTGGACAGACAAGGAAGCGCGGCGTGGGCGGCGTAGGTGGCAAGCAAGCCCAGTAATCAGATCTGAGCAGGAATTAAAAGAGGGACAACTGGTAAGAAAAAAATCCTGCCCTTTTGCTAACGAATGGAGCTTTCGCTTTCCTCACAAGGGGAGTGAGGGCCCTTTTATGGCATGTTGGGAAATGCGCTCCTCCTCCTCCACCTGTGGTCGACTTTATGAGGCAGTAAATTGATCGTGGCAGGAGCTGGCTCCAAAGGTCCAGGCGCCTCTGCTCAGTGGCCCTCCTGAGTCACCCAGGGACAGCCACAGCAAGGCAGGAGATGATGAGGTGAGGACTCCCGCCAGCGCAGGTGGCGTTTTCCTGCTTTCTGTTCTGCTGGGGGACCTAGATGTCCACATTTTCTTTATGATAGTTTTTTCTCTTTCTATAGAAGATGAAAAATGCAGATGAGATGGTACACAGAGAAGGGGTGTGTGCGTGTGTGTGTGTGTGTGTGTGTGTATGTGTGTGCATGTGCATGTGCTTAGAAGGCAGATGGCAAATCTCTCTTTCTCTTCCTCTCTGTTTTTCTCTGTGTATGTGTGTCTACCTCATTCTGTCTGTCTCTTTCTGTCTCTCTGTGCTTCTCTTTGTTTTCCCATCTCTCTGTCTTTATCTACCTGTCTGTGTCCGTTCATCCGTCCATCTGTCTGTCCGTCCGTCTGTCTCTCTCTCTCTCTCTCTCTGTTTTTCTCTGTGTGTTTGTCTGTCTCACTCTGTTTGTCTCTTTCCATCTCTTTGTGCTTCCGTCTGTCTCCTTGTCTTTCTGTCTCTGTCTGCTGACTGTCTGTGTCTGTCTGTGTGTCTGTGTCTGTCTGTGTGTCTGTCTGTCTGTGTCTCTCTCTCTCCCTCTCTCTTTCTCTTTCTGAGGCACCGTGGAAAGAATAAACAGATGAGATCCTTTTGGATTCAGAGGGAGGTGATAGTGTCCCAGAGTTTGGGCAGGAAGTATTTATACATAGGGAAGAATTTCTACAGTGAGAAATCCCTATCCCTCTGTCTGGATGATAATATCTCCTATGGAAGGGTAATGTCTTGGCTTATTTCTAAACATGTTCCCAAACTTCCAGAACTATTGTCTTAAAACTGCTTCCTTAGGAAGGTTAAGAGACTGTGGAAGAAATGTCTGATTTGGGTTTGTAAAGGCTAGAAAGAGAACTCTCCCTCTGGAAAGGAAGTATATTTGGAAAAGGAACATAATTGATGGCCAATGCATTTGCTGAGATGCTTAGTTGTGGGCCATGGGTAAAAGAAAATAAACCAAGAATTCAGAATGATTAAGGTAGGTCCCTCAGATTTCTTTTGCTGCCTGAAATTACCCCATTGCAGATCTGTACTTTATACCTTTAAGCCCCATACTTTGGCAGATATTGTGGAGAGAGAACTTAAATAGTAGTTTAAGAAGTGATAATTCAGAGTTTGCCTCAACTCCACAACTAATAATGATAAAATTACAATTATAATTCATTTATTAAAGGGGAATTATGGAGCCTACATAGTCAACTTAAATGTAGAAGTATGAGAACATAGTCTGATATAAATATTATGAGGAATAGAATACATGCTCTGAGTAGTTTAGTCCAGAAGGAAGACACTGGATAGGTTTAAGTTAAAGAAAGAATAGATAATAAACCTCAATTTCAGTTTCAGACCCTAGTTTCTACAAGAGTTGAAGGTTTTTCCTAAACTCCTTTGGCAAAGCATGTGCTGATCTTTGGCCTTCTTTTCCACTTCGATATTGAAGTGTTTCTTTCCTTGGATTATTACACGTGAGACTAAAGGTGGCCCCGATTAAGGATGCACTTACATGAAGCTGTAGAAATAGTCATGGCGTTGGTTTATAGAAGAAGTGGTGTGGGAGGAAATGGAAAATAGAAGAAGCGCCAGAGTCAGAAAATTGGGTGTGTTGATGTAGAAACTGTTGCCTGAACAGAGGTTTAGTGTAGTGCAAATACAGGAGATGGGCAAGCCTAAGGGGAATCATGAATGATTTGCTCACAAGTTAAAAAGTTTATGGCCTGTCTAAAGTAGCACTGAGACTTGAAGATAAGAGCTATCCATGACCCTGTGTGTGCTGTGTAATGGAGGAAATGACCCACAGATCCATGGAATACAGTCAGGCTGAGCTGTAGTAAGAACTGACAAAGAGGAGTCAAAATGATTCTCCAGTATTTTTCTGTAAAGAAAACATGGTTATTTCCCCTAATCTATTAATTACTTGAGGGGCAGCTGATGTAGCAGAGTTGGCAGAAATGGTGACTAGAGTGCTGGAAGGGACTGTTTTGTGTTCAAGCATTCCTTTTTTGTTAAGTCTTTTCAATACTCAAGCAGGATACAGAGCAGGCTATTGAATACAAGAATCTAAATCTCTGGGAAGAGATACACATCAGATTGTTGATACATATGATATAAAGTCATTCAAATAGATGGGACTGTTCAAGGAGAGGAGGAAGCTTTAAAAGGGGACTTTTGTGAAAATATGAAGTATGTTAATATATAATGAAATGGGAGATGCCATGTATCAATTGAAAAGCTGCCAGAAATGTAGGTGGAAACTTGAGCTTAAATGACATTGATATTGAGGCTTTGGGGTGGGCAGAGAGTTTCAAGGAAGAGGGTGTGGTTGATAGTTGTAGGTGATTAAGAACAGCGCCCATTGTGTTTAGCAACTAAGTCGCTGGTGACCATGGTAAGATCAGGTCCAACAGTGCAGAAAGCGCAAGGCATGCTGGTACTATGTGAGGAAGGTAACAGGCACTGTGTACCATTATCTTGTTATAAAGCGAGCTATGAAGGGAAAAATAATATTGAAGCGGCACTTACAGAAGAGACATCAATAATTTAGGCTGACAGGATACACTCAAGAGAGGAAAAAGCAAGTTTGGTTGGAGAGGGGATTGCAACACCAGTAAAAGGATATGTCATTGGTAAAACAAAATTTTTGAGAAATTCAGTGACTGTGAAAGCCAAAGAATGAATGTAAAAGAATTGGATTTGGACAAGAAGAGGGTAAACTCCTTCTCTGGGAATGTATGGGAAAAGATAAAAAATTGCCTAGTTATGTATAATATTTATAGAAATGCTTGGGTCAAGAAGCAGGGAGCCAGGTTCTGCAGAACAGTTACTTTTTTGTTTACATTGGAGATTATAGTAGGTAAGACTAGGACAGTGGGTGACAGCAGCAAGGATCAAAAAGAAGGCTTGATTTGCTAATTCATTCCTGGGATAAATGAGAGGAGCTAGCAACATCCTCAGTCAGTTTGCAGGCGGTAGACCATGAGGCTTATGTCAAAAGGGGTAAAAGTCCAGAGGGCAAAGAGTCCACAAGGAAGTGGACAAAGAACAGAAATCCAACTATGATCAAAGAAGGAAGGCAATCGGAGGGAAGAAGAACATTGCACGGGATCAGTGCATGAGAAGTTGGGTTTATGGTTTCAAAAGTGGGACAGTTCTGGAGCATTCTACCTGCCAGGTTGGAGCTGTGGTGTGTGGGAGATGGAAGTGGGTTGCGGACCAAAGCCCCGGAAGCTGAGGATTGTCACAGAGCTGCCAGGTGCATGGCACTAGCTTTATTATAATTGCAGCAAAAAAGTGGGGGAATATATCCGCATCCTGATTTCTTTTCTCGTAGGTGAAAAAACACAGATTGACAAGGACAAAGAGCTTGTCCTCATTAGCAAAACTGGGCCGAGAATTTGAGGCTTTTGAATCCAGGTCAGTACATTTTTCTTTCTTTTTTATTATTATCTAAAGAGAATACAAAATAATTAAAAGAAAAAAGGCAGGAAAGAAAGAAGAGAAAAGGAAGAAAGAAAACATTAGAAATAATACAAAACTTCACCTTACAAAACAAGAGGAGTTCAACAACAGTTGCGGTATGGCATAATGTTGCCTTCAAATTAGTTGTTCAGGTGACTAGATATAAGCATCCAAAATTGGTTTAAAAACTTATAATAAATTACAGAGAACAAGAAAAATTATTAATATGGAAAAATACTAACGTTTACATCCATATGTGATTGCCCACGTTAGTGACCCATTGAGTTTATATGAGTTCGTGCACTCTGAGCGTACACATAACAGGCTGGGAGTCAGGATCAGCTTTGTTCCTGTTACCAAGTCTTGGAAAGGACTGGTGTCTCAGTTACTCTTTGCTCAATGCTGGGACAAATACCTGACACCCCGAAAGGAAGGAAAGCAAGGTTTACTGAGGTCATAGTTACTGGAGGTTTCAGTCCACACTCAGCTGGCTCCAAGACTGACGGGCACAGGGCAGAGGGCAGCAGTTGATGGTGGCGGAAGGTGCCAAACAGCAAGGGCGAAAGGGAGGAGAAACAGCAACAATGGCTACAGAGAACAAGTCTGTCTCCCTTAAATTGCATTCAGGCTATTGGCCCCAGGCTGGGTGCAGCGCTTACATCCGTAATCCCAGCAGCACTCACACCCATAATCCTAGTGGATCATGATTTAATCAAAACCTCTAGAAGTCTGCCCCATGGCTGTAGGAGGGTTTGGGAGGGACGACTAGACACAAATTATAACAATTTGTAACTTCTAAGCAGTTGAACACCTCAGCTTTACATCATAGGAAATTAGAAGGATGGGTCCAGTTTCTGCAGTTTTCTTTCTCCCTATGCTTATTATTATTATTTTTTTCCATTACCCAAGTCGAATGATCAAAGTGATGTCAGGAAGGGGTTTGGAGCCACCTTAGCCCTGCTCTGTTCACTGTGAAGTTTCACTTTTCCTTCTGATTGCTTATGTCCCTATGCTTTGCCTTGGACAATGCTCAGTGTGTTTGCTGACCCAAGAGCCCTAGAGGTGCTGGAGGCACAATGGATGGCACTGGGTGAGGAGAAAACATTCTCAGGACTTTGTAAAGAGGAGCACTGATGCTCAGTTTACAGCGTAGGCAAGTTTGCGGCATAGTCACAATACCTGTGGATTCTCTCGGCTGCTGGGTCTCTGAGGCTTGCTTTAATACGGTTCTCCATGTCCATCTAGATGGCCAGGAAGCTCACGGTCTTGGAAACCCTTCTGATCATCTTCGTCCTGATTGCAGTAGTCGCCGACATCCTGTTGCTATTTCTTGTGTTGGAGGACCCTTCAGGTAAGGGTGATGCTGGGACTGCTGAGCTGGAAGGAAGCGTGGACAGGTCACATCTGGGGGATGCCAAAGAGGTCATTTTATTCCTTCACTCTTCAGCAGGTCACTGGCTGGCTGTATTCAGAATCCATACCCACAGTTAATTTGGGTCAATCTTAAAGATAAACTCTTTATTTTCCCCCACCTAAACCTTGAATATTAGGGTTTTCCAAGCCCCATTTCATGTAATTCTAACAAGGTACAAACTCAGCCTCATTAGACTCCTGCCTTTCCATGCACACCCATCAAGTATCAGAACTCCCACGCAGAAGGACTCGTAAAGGAAGCAGTGCCCAGCACCATTCCGCCCCAGAAGGGGCCTCTAGGTCACAGGAAAAGTGACCTGACACAAACATTGTAATGAGCCTCTATGCCGTATTATTAAAGAAACAGCTCTAATTTTTTCACAGATTCCTTTGAAGTTGTTCTCTCTTCCTCCTACCTTCCCTACTTCGTCCCCCTCTTTCATATTTGCACACACATAGAAGCAGTGAAGAGGAGTGCTTCTCCTCAGACACAGATGTTATTTTGTAAATAATAGAATACCAGGTCAAATGCCAAATTTATTTCCAACACCAACTGCATTTAGGGGTTTGTCTGCTTGCTAAAGCCCTTCATAGATGTGGTTGATCCTCCAGTGAGAAGACACTGTACTGATGGTGGAACACTTAATCTGCTCAGTCACTCTTCAATCCTCTACACATGAAATGCGGCAGCACTTTCTAGGAAAAAAAATCACAACTTTTTTGAAGATAATTGAAAAATCATTGATGCTAGTCACGTTGAACCTGTTCCTATGACTTTCCAACATCTTTTTGGAGCAGAGATGAACTACCCAATGTATACAGTCTTTCTTTTATGTAAAATAAAAATAATATTTTCACACCTGAATCCATGCCAAAATACACCCCATATTGTCCAAAGTAGGTCCAGATTTAACCATTTTGCATACTGGACTTTTCTGTGAGATATTTTTTGAAGATATTGGCATGGGCTGAAAAGCAAGTTTCATTTTTTATCATTATGTAAGAACGTGTAAAATGATGTATACATTCTTAACAGACTTTTGAGTATATATGAATGCCTCTATGTACAGGAACAATGGTGTACATCAGAGCTATATGACTCCTTATTCCTATTAGAAATGTCTGTCTATTGTCATCATCCACTTTCCCTTCCCCTAACCCCTAACACCTACCATCCTATTTTCTGCTTCTATGAGTTTGACCATGTTGGCTTTTTCATACAGAGGAAATAGAGCAGTATTTGGCCTTCTATGACAGGGCAATTTCACTTAGCACAGTATCCTCAAGGTTCACCCATGTTACTACATATTCCAGGACTACTACTTCTTTATTAAGCCTAGATAATATTGTATTTGTCTGTCTGTCTGTCTATCTATCTATCTATCTATCTATATCTATCTATCTATCTGTCTGTCTGTATCACATGTGCTTTGTCCATTTCTCCTCTAGTAGAAATACAAGTTTTTGAAAATATGTTTTGGCCATTGATAATAGTGAAGCTGTCATATGAGTGTGCTAATCTCTGTAATATTTGGACTTAATTCTTTGGATAAATATTCAGAAGGGGGATTGCAGAGTTTACACCGTAAATTATTTAATATTTTGAGGTAGCTCATATTGTTTTCCTAGTGGCTGCACCAGTATGGTATTCTCGGCAAGGGTGTACAAGTTTCAGTTTCTTCACATCTTTGTCACAGCTGTTTTCATTGTAATTATTAGCTCCTACTGATGGCCCGGGTTTGTGGCTTTCAGTGTGACACTTGCATATCTGCCTAGACCCTTACTGGATCATGTTCAGCTTCCTTTCTGCCCTCTCTCACTTTCCTCATTTTATTCATTGCATTTTCACAACAGCCACCCTAACAGGTGTGAGGTGATATCTCACTATGGGTTTAATTTCACTTCCCTGACAATCTGTGGTGGGGAGTGTTTTTCACATACTTGTTATCTATTTGTACATATTCTTTGGAGAAATTTCTATTCCAGTGTTTTGGTCATTTTAAAGTAGACTCTTCATTTTCTCATCATAAAATTTTCTGAGTTCCGAAATAATTTGGAAATTCACTTCTTGTCATATGAGATGTGGCAAGAAAATACAGTGAATGTTTAAGAGAAAAAGTTTTTAAAATTACAGTAAAAAACCGCGGTCAATATTTCTCAAAGCACTCTGTCTTGCTTCAAACACACTTACCCCAGAATCCTGCCACTTTGTGAAGCAGTTCTGGAAATCTTTTGCGAATGCTTTTAGTTGCTCTGTTACAGCTGTCTTGGCATCCTGAGTCAACCCAAAATTTTTTTTATTTTTATTACTTTTAATAAGAAATAACATTGAGACAGTTTCAGCACATGTTAGTAGGACAGTCACAATAATTGATACAATACGTATCGTTGTCTTCATTCACCCCAAAATATTGATGACAATTTTTTTTGGTCAAGATTTAATGTCCCTGTCCACTGTTGGTCTTGACCTGGTACTAGTCTATCTTTGGCCCTTTCTCAAAGTTAAAAAATGGTCAAGAGAGGTAAATATTTTGAGTAGATTCAAGAGCTCAATTTTACTTTTGTCACCTCGGCTCTTGGTAAAACCAAGGTCATGGAACTTTTCCCATATGTTTTCCTCTAGGAATTTTATAATTTTAGGTTTTATGCTTAAATCTTTCATTTTTAAACAAATATATTCACACACATTAAGCTCATATCCACAAACATAGTAGAGAGGTCATTTGGGAGGTTTTTTGAATGAGACCAAAGATAGCAAAGAGAACCTATCACATGAAATCTTGTGTTTGGAATGTCTAAAGGAACCCACTGACCAAGCCCTACCTCTGTTGTTTTTTGAGGGGAGTCTGACAACTTTGACAAAGGCTAAAATAAGTATGGCTGAATCTGAGTGAAAGTGGGTATTTTATGAAGCCAACACTATCCTCCCAAGTCTACATCAAAGTTTGCTGTAAATGAGTGGAGCAAAACCAAACAGACACACACACACACACACACACACACACACACACACATACAGACACACAGACACAGACACAGACACACACACAGACACACACACACACACACACACACACACACACACACACCCTAGATGCACATATGCATAACTGATCAAAAAACAAAGCAAAGCAAAACAAAATAAAATAAAACAAAACAGTTCTAGATGTGTAACTCAGTTAACTGGACATCCAGCCGTAAAGGAAATGATATAGGAATTTCTACTGGCAGTATTCATGAAGGTAAGTCAAAGTAGATCAAAGACCTAAAAGCAGGAACCAAAACTACAAAGTTTCAAGAAGAAACAGGAATAAACATCTGTGACTTTGGGTCAGGGTACGGTTTGTTAGGTAATACCCAAAATATATAACCAAAGGAGAACTAGGCAAACTGGTTTTCATAAAACTGATAATTTTATGGTTCGAAAGACATCATCCAAAACATGAAAGGATCTGGGAATGTATTTAAAAATGACATCCCTGGCAAAGGTCTAATATTTAGGGACCAGTGAGATGGCTCAGTGGTCTAAAGTCCCTGCTCAGGCAAGCTTAGGCAACCTCAGGGACCACAGTTCGATCCTTAGCACCACATGCTGAACCAGCAACCATTATATCAGGTAAAAGAAGTTGGGCATGGAAGACATATATTATTATGTTGTTTATGTGACGTGTTCCTGAATAAGTAAATCAATGGAGAAAGAAACACAGATCATTGTTTACCAGGGATATTGGAGAAAAAGGAATAAGAACGTGATTTTTTTTAACAGAGCAATGAGAGCATTGCATGGTAATTATTGGTCACACATGTTATATATGTGTACCACCTCCCCACAATGAATGTAATCATTACATACTGCAAAAAGGAGATGAATAAAAATTAAAAAGAAAGCTGACAAAGTGGCCTATGCCACTAATCCCAGCATTTAGGAGGCTGAGGCAGGAGGAGTGCTGCAAGCTTGAAGTTAGCCTGGGCTACACAATGAGACCCTGTCTCAAAAAAAAAAAAAAAAAAATTAAAAATTAAAAATACTAAGCAGCAAACAAACAAACAAATCTTCAAGCTAAATCATCACTTGAAAAATTTATGGTGTGTGTTATGACTTTAAAAATCAAAGAAATAAAGCAAAACAAACAAACAAACCAAAGGAAAAAAATCCACCCAAGTGAACTCAAGAGTGTGAAAACTATAAACCATTGTACGGAAATATAGATTCCTGCTGTCGGTGATTTGTGGGTTGGAGACCCTACTGCAAGTCTGTCACTTTGTCACTTTCCTTTCTGCAGCTGTGCTTCCACTACAGATGTTTGACTTTGTCCTTTGGCTTCTATGCAGGTTCTTCGTTTACTCCAGAGTGCCCCAACATCCCCCAGTCGGAGAGGGTCGACTGCATACCTCACCGGGTGGTGACTGAGGTCAGAGGAATGGGGCCCCTACTGGTTCTACCTGGTTTTATTTAAAAGAAATGAGTGTGGTGCTAGGCATTGCCTCATCGATCTAAGTGCCTGCCTAGCAAGCACAAGGATCTGGGTTTGATCACCAGTACCACATGCTGTTCTGGCGCCGGAACCCTGGGCATGCCATGCCAGCCACCAAAACTAGATGTGATGGTGCGTGACTGTAATTCCAGTACTGGAGAGACTGGAGGATCACTATGAGTGCAAGCCGTGTAGCGAGACCTTGTACCAAATACATAAATAAGTAAAAGATTGAAAAAAATAACCTAGAAAAAAAGGAATGGGGATGTTTAATCCAGAAAAGATGGTGGTGGGCAGCTTGTGGGTCTGTGATTTGTGGCGAGATGTTTTTTCTTGCTTTAATTAAAAAAACAGCAAACATTAAGAAAGTGAAGGAAGCTAGGCAGAGGCAAGAAAAGGAACACGGGGGAGACAGTGGGACAGTTAAGCGTTTGTGAACTGGACTACACGTGCCTTGACAACGAGGCCATCGAGCCCTTGCGAATGACGAAGGTGCTCGTAGACCCCAGTGGGTTGTTGTGACAGGAGCCTCCTGGAATTGTTTCTGACCACAAGGGTCCCAATGACTATGTGATGAAGGACAGATTTTCCTCCTGAGTGGCCTCTACAAGAAGTCCAGCTACTGGCTGGGGGTGGTAGCACACGCCTGTAATCCTAGCACTTGGGAGGCTGAGGCCAGAGGGCTACAGTGAGTTCATGGCCAGCCTGAGGCATATAAGTAAATTCAAGGCTAGCCTGCACTACAGAGTGAGACCCTGTCTTAAAATAAGGAAAAAATAAAAAGAAAGAAAAAAGAAAATAAAAGAAGGAAAAGGAAAAGGAAAGAAAGAAAAAAGAAAAGAAAGATGATCAACTGCTTGGATTCCGTTTAGTTATATCTTAACCACTTTGTCATAAAGTTGTATACATATTTAGATTTCATTTCTTTAGCAAGAATTCTCATATCTTCTTGGGGTATTAATCTATATGGAATTTTAGGTTAAGTTGAAAAACATCGAAATCCCAATAGTTTTGGCTAGGGAGATAGCTAAGTGGAATAAGTGCTTGCTTGGCAAGCACAAGGGCCTGAGTTTGATCCCTGGCATCACCAAAAAATCAAAACAAACAAATAAACAAAACACAAAACAATAACAACCCCTCCAGAAGTCCCAGGAGTTTTAAGTCTTCCCATGCCACAGCAAAAGCTAAGACAAATAATATCAACAGTATGAAAAGGTGATAAAGGATCCAGAAGAGAAGGGGAGGAGCGGGAGGCAGGGAGAAGGAGACCAGAGAAAACCAAACTGTAGCACGGACATGTAATTGCTCCCACAGATGACTGTTAACTGCATCAACTGCAAACATGTATTAATGACATAAAGATTTTTAAAAAGTTGTGACAGCTGGATGTGCTGCCTGCCTATAATCCCAGGACTTTGGATGCTGAGGCAGAAGTTTCACTGTGAGTTTGAGGCCAGACTGAGCTTCGTAGTGAGCTCAAAGCCAGCCTGAAGAGTATAGTGAAAGCCTGTCTCAAAAGCACAAAAGGTTTTTAAAAATTTTTTAAAAAAATATTATAGATAAAAACAGAAAGTTTCTTCATTTTAATTGCTATATATGTATATCTCTATCTATCTATCTAGATACATACATATATATATATTGATTATTATGTATTTGTATGTTTTATTGCATGTAAATGATGAGGTTTTTCATATTGTTTCTATTGAAAACACTGCTCATTGCTTTCTAACTGATAATTTCTATTACAATGTTTCCTTTCTTAATGATTATTATGTATATTATTTTTAGTTTAAATTATACTTATACATTTATGTGTATTAAGTAATAAGTCAACTTAAATTTCCCATTATTTCTAGAAAAGATTGCTGTAATTCTTCCATTTGAGTTGTTACTCATAGTTATATCTTAAACAAGTAATGATAAGTTTGCTTTGTACCGATATTTATATCTCATTTATTTACATGTCTAATGGCGCCAGGCAGTTCTGCTGAAATGATGCAAATTAAATGGTTGTGGTTGGAAACATTTATTTGTGCCTGACTGTAGTGAAAAGGCGTGCTGGGGACTGAACCCCAGCCTCTGTGCTCTGCCTAAGCAGGTGCTTGTATCCGCTGAGCTATCTGGCTGGCCCACAATTTCTTTTTTAAAGTAGAAAGTTAATTTCCTTTCCAGAAATTTGGTACTGAAACTTTCATGCATGTCAAAAAGCTGAAGGACTGAAGGACTTTTATGATAATTTCCATTACTTACCACTTAAATTTTACCATTAGTAATTTACCTTGTTTATTCATATGTATTATTCCATTCCACACTTTATCAATCCATCTTATTTTTGCATATTTGGAAGGAAATTCCAGAAGCAAATTCATTTCCTCATTGCTCATTTCAGTTTTAATTACAGGCTTATCTTTAGTACTGGCCAGGCAAGTGCTTATTCTTCTGAGCTGTCTCCCCAGCCCTAGTTTTTATTTTCAAAATCATCTTTCTTAAATATTGTATATTCTGTTCTTTGCTCTACACTTCATTTCGGAATGAAATTTAGAATTAGCCTGACAATGTTCTTTTCACAAAATCTACCAGAAACTCAATTGTCATTGACTAAAATGTGCTGATCGATTTTGGGATCATTATAATTTTTATGAAAGTAAATATTGCAAGTCACAAATGTGATATTGAAGACCTATCTATCCAGAGTTTTATTTTTCAAATTTTATTTTTTGTTAGTGTAGACAGCTTGTACATTGCTTTAATATTTAATAATTAATATTTTACTATATAAGTACTATTTTCAAATGCCAATTTTCTGCTTTTCTGTACTTGGCATAAATTTAAAATTGAATATTGACCTTGTGACTACAGACCTTCTTAACCTCACTCACTTTCTCCATTTTTATGTAAAGTCATTTGGGATTGTCTTATATGGTAATACTACCTGTCAATAATGACAGTTTTTTCTATAACACACTACAACAAACAACTATAACATACAACTATAATGTCTGCCTTCATTTTTAAAATATTTAATATGGCTTGAGATAGTTAATTTAAAAGGTAGTGTGAACAGATGAGGTTTTAGAAAACAAAAGTTTCTGGAGGCTGACTCTATTTAAACATAAGGAACATATATCATTGCAGTAAAATACTAACTACAAAAGTGGAATTTCTTGGCGTTGGAAGAAATTGGCTATATGTTATGTACAGAAGTTAGGCATCTGTCAGAGACTCTAAGAAATGTTTTCATCAAATAGCAGGCAGAGGCTGACCAGATAGCGCAGTGATTAAAGCACTTGCTTAGACAGACGCAGGTGCCAGGCGTTTGATTCCCCCGGTGCTGTGCTGGCCCCACCTCCAGGGGGCGCTGTGGTGGTGAATGAGGCTGGGCATGGTGGCAGTCACCTGTAATCCCATTACTTGAGAGGCTGAAAAACAGGAGAATCCCTGTGAGCCTGATCTGTGTAGTGAGATCCTGTAGACCCTGTACTTCATACATTTAAAAAAAAAAGGAGGCAAACAACAAATTCTAGGTTAATTTTCAGTTCTCAAATTATACTAGTGAATAATGTCTGATTGAAACATTATGTAGAATTTATTTGCAAGACAACTAGCAATAACCTTTTGGAAGTTTAGTGTTGACGGAAGAACAGAGACGAGGAGGCTGGTGGGTCACTGTGTTCATGAGGATTTGTGGTAGTTCAATGGCGATGGGAATGAAGACGGCAGAAAGAACACTATCACTGCACTCATGCATGGAAGACATACGGGGCTCGAGGGATGGGGAAGCATGTCTACAAGGTTTAATCTTTGGTGCCTGAAACTGAGAGAAAGATATATTAGATCAGACAGCGCACCAAAACATGGCATTTATCTGAATGTTCATCGCTTTTATGGAGGCTTGTAGACTTTGAAACAATTTATGACAATGAAATTAACCTTCGGACTCAATGGACCTCATTTTCAAGGTGCCAGAAGTTCTTGGCACTTGCCTTGGACTTAAAAAAATCAGGAATCCAGAGGCCATCCAGACATGAAATCCTTTCTTCACTGGGCCCCCAGAGTTTTTTATTTTGTTATCTGAAAAGATTGAGATAGGGATCTCAATTAGCTCTATGGAAGAATTAATAAACACTTAAAGAAACCTTAATTATAATATGCTTTCTCATAGTGGGCATTGATTTAAGTTGCAGTAGTATTAGGGTTTTATAGAAAAATTAGGGGCAGGGGAGATAGCTCAGTGGAATAAGTGCTTGCCTGGCAAGCACAAGGTCCTGAGTTCAATCCCTGGTACCACCAAAAAAAAAAAAAAATTATATCGAGTGCTAGTATCTCAAATACTAGTGAGCACTCTATGTCTTTTGAAAGTGAGTTATATGATGACATATTCTTTATGTTTTAGTAATGCAATCTATACTGAATATATTGCTTTAGTAAAAAGTTCAGGCATTTTAGTTATGTACAGAATAAATCAGAGCCGTCCTTATTCGTGTTTCTCTGTGCATCCAAATCCCCTTCCCAGTAATGAGTCAACACCTCCACGTGTGTATTCTGGGTCTTTCCAGGCTCACTGTCTCCATCCATGTCCTCAGCTTCTTTGTGATTGATGAGTCTGCCGTGTATCGCTGCCTTTTCTGTATGTGGCATCTTTCTACTCTTCATCTACTTAACAATTTCTGGGGCTTTTTGCTTTTTCTTGTCTGGAAGCCCTTTCCAGCCCACTCCCTGCGTACCGGCCCACATGAGGGCTGGTGTGCATGTTTCCTCAGCTTCTCTCACAGGCTCTGGGAGCACACAAAGGGTCATACTTGAATCATTCTTCAAATTGTCCTATTTTCTTGCTAGACTCTCAGTTTGCTGAAGGCACAAACTACTATGTCTTACTTGCCTGTGTTCTTTGTTTCACTGTTAAATGCATTGTGAATAGCTCCATAGCTATATGAATAGGTCAATGATGAATAAGTGATGAACGTAATGATCTCAAATTCCTCTTGAAATGCAACGGCTTATGTCGAAGTGGTCAAGCAATGCCTCCTTTCTCTTTCGTATGAAGCCAACGTTGTGCCTGTCATTACAGGATGTCTGCAGAAGGCAGTACAAGTGCTGTTGGGACCCTGTGGCAGACACCAATGCCCCTAGATGCTTCTTCCCTAGGAACTGGGGTTATGAAGCCAACAGTGACCTTAGAAATACAAGCACAGGTGGGCACTGCCCCTGCGGGGCCGCCAGCTAAGTGAGTTAGATGAGCTTACCACAGAGCAAAGGCTACAAGTCTCTCTCTTGCACTCCTCTCCCTACTGCAGGGTTTACTGTCCAGTTAAAAAAGGTACCATCGCCATCTCTGTTTGGAAATGATGTCTCCAATGCCATGTTCACAGCTGAATTTCAGACATCCAATCGTTTCCGCTTTAAGGTAGGCTGACCAGCCCTGGGAGTCCCCTATCCTGTGCTGATACCATTTTCCATTATGTTCCATGCAAATGTGTGAAGGCAGCAGGCACCTCCATTCCCAAGAGCAGGAATCTTTGGGTGGGATGGGTGGGCTAATCTATGTTTGATGGGGCACCTGTGGTTGAGTCGTTTCTTCTCACCCATCAGGACTCTCACAGTCAAAATCAGAAGCTGTTCTCATGGGGGATGCAGCTGTTTGAGGAAGTGCTCTTCTTACCTGGAGCTGTCTCCTCTCATTTCTTCTGACAGATTACTGATGACAATGAGATTCGTTACGAGGTACCTCATGGCAACATCAAGCCCAGCAACGGGACTGCTTATTCCTCCCATTTGAACTACCATGTATCAGTCACCAACAAGCCCTTCAGCATCAAAGTAATGAGGATGAGCAACGGAAGAGTCTTGTGAGCTTTTCCCTGTTCTTGGCACTCTTTTGAATCTAAGGTCCCAGTATCAATCATTTCAGCACATTCTGGTATACAATAAGTATGACTTTAATAAACTTGTAATTTATTTACTGCAACTAATTAGCAATGATAATTTGTCATGATTGCAGAGCAAAGTACTAAAATGTAATATACTCATTTATTAAGTGATAGAATATATAGATATACCCCAAGTTATAGTTCACATATAGTATGCAGTGAACAATTTTATCGTTCTGAGGAATCATTTATATTGGAACTGAAAGTTCGCTGTTTATCATTCCAAAGTATAATTTTTTGCAAATCTTACCATCAAGCACCTAAAGGAGTTTGAATTTATATCAACAATTGTCCTACAGAAAATTCAAGTATGAATAGCTGTAAATCCTGGTGGTCAAGCCCTGGCATTAACACATTACCAGTCAGTATATGTTTCACCTCTTCCGCATCAATTTCTTTATCCATAAAAAGCTTGGGAAGAGGGGATAATACTCATTAAGCATCCAGAGTGGTGTCTGGGACGTGGTAGGCGTACAGCCAATGCCAAGTCCTCTTTTCCCAACCCTAGCCTCTGACGTCTCTTGTAGGCACTAGACTTCCCCAGAGTCACAGAACCAGAGCTGGCCCGCAAGGGCCTCCCAAGGTGACAGGAGAATGGATGCAGATATCCAGAGCAGCTACTGGCTGAGAGAATGTGCAAAGGCGCAGGCAGCTTCCCGGCCAAGATAGGAGAGCAATGCACTGACCCTTTATCTCCCCATCATGGCCTAGGTTGGACACGAGCATCGGGCCCCTCCAGTTTGCCTATCAGTACCTGCAGCTGTCTTTCCGCCTACCCAGCGCCAACGTGTACGGGCTGGGTGAACACGTGCACCAGCAGTACCGCCATAGCATGGACTGGAAGACCTGGCCCATCTTCACGCGGGATGCAGAGCCCATCGCGGTGAGGTGCCTTCTTCGTGCTCACCACGCATTCTCAGGAGCTTGCCGCTTGCTTTCCCGGAGGGCGCTTAGCAGCTGCATCCATATCTTATTTTGCTCCATTGGGATGTGTTGGTGTTGAAGAATACTTGTTTTGAAATTCATAAACTCAACGTTACAAATTTAGAAACAATTTTACTTTGGGTGGAAAACATAATTGAATGACAGTATGAGGAATGAAGGAGTGCTTTTGTGAATTCATACTGTCTGGTTTTAATAATTCAATATCTAGAGAAGAGCTTCAGCAATTTTAATGTTCCCCTCTTCATTGTAATACTTGTGGGTGGAAAATGCTTCTAAACAACTTTTGTGTGGTCTCTGCTAGTTAAAGTATGTTTTGAGACAGCAGTGTTCCTGTTACCGTGGAGATCGTTAGGGATGTGGGCAACCTGAATCCAAAGCTGCCTCCTAATAAGATCCCCGGGCAAAGAAGGTGGATATAAAACAGACCGTTCTTCTAGTCAGTGCTTTTTTTCTTACTAGGAGTGAAAGATTAGCATATGTATTTTTGGTTAATCCAGCATGATAATGGGCAAACTAAATTTACAAATCCAAAGATAAAAATCACAGGCCCAAATTTTAAATGGAAGAAACAAAATTACGACTCTTTTATCTTATTATTATTGTTATTATTATTAATTATAATTTATTTATTTATTTTAAATTTTATGGCCAACTCAGCCTGCCCTGGGGGTGGGGCTGGCACAGCATGTGGTGCCAGAGATGGAAGCTCGGTCCCTGCAGTTACCTTAGCTTTCTTAAGCAGGCGCTTTAGACTGCTGGGCCATCTCGTTAGCCCATGACTCTTTTAAAGAGCTATAATTTCCTTCTTTTTTATGCATTTGGTACAGGGTTTCACCACACAGCTTGACATACAATGATCCTCCTGTTTCAGCCTCCCCAGTTCTGGGGTTACAGTTGTGGGCCACCATGCCTGATCTCAGTAACTGGCTTAGTGCATCCCAAGATGGGGCCAGCACAGCCTGTAGTGCCAGGGATCGAACCCTGGCCCATGCGCTTGCCTAAGCAGACACTTAGTCTGCCGAGCTACCTCACTGGCCCCTAGAGTTTCTAAACTCTTACTCTTCCTTGTTGTGTTTATCTTGCTGCTGACTGGTGGCAGGGGACTTGGGAAGGTAGCAGTGTAAGAGCCTCCTTGGAGTCCGCTAGCGTGCAGGGCATTGCCTGAAGCGTTATTTGTGCCGATGGCGCTTCTGAGATTAGTGCAGGAACCGAGGGAAGCGTGGAAGCGTGGTGCACAGGGGGAGGGGCGGAGGCTTCGTGTCTGCAAGGCAGGAGCACACAGTGGCACGTTACCTTGTGGCTTCTTATCGGATGCAGTGGGAGGCGTGTGCTTCATGAAAGGAACAGAAGACAAAAACGGGCTCTGCACAGTCACCAAACTGTTAATGGGGCCAAGGCTGGCACTGCAAGTGGTGCTGGGGATTGAGCCTCGGTTGCTGTGCTTTGCCTAAGCTTGTCTAAACAGGTGCTTTAGACCACTGAGCTATCTCACTGGCTTTAAATTATATTGTTACATATTAGACTGATGCTTCCATGCGTGCCTGCCAGCCTGCCTGCCTGCCTGCCTTCCTTCCTTCCTTCCTTCCTTCCTTCCTTCCTTCCTTCCTTCCTTCCATCCATCTTTTCTCCATCTGTCCTATTCTTTCTTCTCTTTTTGCCTTTCTCCATTCCTTGCTTCCCTTTCTTTCCCTTCTCCTCATTTTTTTCTTGCTTTAAAAAGTAAAAAAAAAGAAACACCTAAGTGTCTCGCCTTGAGTCTTGCTGGCTGGTGCTAGACTAGCAGGGCACTGCTGGGTGCCACTGACCTTCTGTTTTGCCTGTTGTGCTGCTTCTCTTCTCTCTTTCTGGAATTCATTGTTGTCCATTTGTTGCCCTCTGCCATGGGTTGACTGCAGTGCTTTTGCATAGTGGACTTTAGTAAAGTTTTCTGCTTATGAAAGTGTCAATGCCTATAATCTTATGGCACTTATGGTTATGCACCTACGACGCTCCTTGTATGTCAGGGCTCACTCATTCCTCTCTGTACCAGGTTCAATGTCTTCTCTCTTAGCTTTAAACTTTTATATGTTAGTTTTAGAAAGATTTTAAAACACAATTGGCATTAATAATAAATTCAAAACTACTAATAACACTATCATCTTCTGCCAACATTTGATATGTATCATTGCAAATATTTTTTAGTTTTTCAAAAATAACTCGATTGAGGCATAAGTTATGTACCACAAAAGCCACCTGTATGGAGCAAGGGTCAGTGGCAGAGTGCTTGCCTAGCATCAAGAAGCCTTGGATTCAATTTTCAGTGCCACACACAAAAAATTCATTTGTCTTAAGTGTAGTTCAGTGATCTTTCAGTACATTCGTGGTGCTGTACAATTGCCATCCTAGTTAAATTTTGGGATGTCTTTATAATAATTTCACAACTCCAGTAGGACCTTATGCCCTTCTTGAACTAAGTCTGATTCCTATCCCATGTACATCCAACCTCAGGCAAACCCAGTGTGTTTTAAGCCTGTGGATTTGGATTATCAAGACATTCTATATAAATAGGTTATGTGATGTATGGCCTTTTACATTTGCTTCTTTCACCTAGCATAATATACGTGCTAGTTTGTGGCATGTGTCAGTATTTTATTTCTTACCATTGCTCAATATTACTCCACTGTCTAGATATTAACGTATTTTGTTTTTCCACTTGTTAGTTGATGATTGCATGTCAACATCGTTTAGGTACTACTTACTATATCATATCAAGTGTTGACCAAGTGTATGCAGTGTGACATTTAATTTTATTTCCAGGTGAATAAACATTCTTTTTTTTTTTCCCCCCCCCGCGGGACCGGGGTTCAAACTCATGACCTTGCACTTGCCAGGCAGGCACTTGAGCCACGGAGCTATCTCCCTAGCTCTGAATAAACATGCATAAAAGTCTTACTTCTCTTGTTCCTTTCTTGCTCGCAGGGCTCAGGGAATCTGTATGGAGCACATACATTCTTCTTGTGCCTTGAAGACACCAGTGGCTTCTCTTTTGGAGTTTTCCTGATGAACAGTAATGCCATGGGTAGGAAGCAGCTCCTTCTCTTCCACCAGTGAGAGTAGGTTTTAGAATGCTCATTTTATAAGAAAAATTACTCCTATATGAGATCACAAATCTGAAAGTAAGTTCAAATGCAAATACAGCTCCCACTTAAAGCCACTTTCACTTAAGACTGCTTCAGGGATCTCCTTGGATGGAATGCTTCTCTTAACAGTCTGTAGATGATAATTACAGAATCTATTAATGTATTGGATTCCCTGGTGAGCATATTTGAGTATGTCTATAGATTCCAATG